>ONZH01026422.1:0-197000 GCA_900303285.1 Rhinella marina | reverse complement strand
CCATCGGCGGCGTCTTCCTGGGCGTCTAGATGCCGTGATCACACGTTGATCACGGCATCTAGTTGCGTCTGAACCGGAAGCGTTCGCTTCCGGGTGGTGTACAGACACCCCGTGTGGCAATCGGGGTGTCTGTACACCATATGAAAACTGTAATCCTCGCTGGTGAGGATTACAGTTTTCAAAAGTGCAATTCTTATTCTGGCCACTAGATTTCAGGATAAGAAATGAGCAATTCATGGATTTCTGAGTCTAGAAAATCCATGAATTGCTCATAATAAAGAAAAAAAAAAAGCCACAATATATAAGCCCATATATGAGCTTTCAAATAGTAAAACAAAAAATTTAAAAAAAAAATGTTAAAAAATATATAAAAAATAAAAAAGATATAAAAGTTCAAATCACCCCCCTTTCCGTATATAAGTTAAAAAATAAATACCTAAATAACAATAAATATAGACATCATGGGTATCACCGTGACCGAAAACGCCCGTACTTTTAAAATATAAAAAAAAAAAATTCCAATACGGCGAATTGTTGTGGCGGAAAAAAGCGTCCAAATGGGATTTGCCCGTTTTTTTTGTCGCTTTTTTTTTCTAAAAAAAAATTAAATAAAAAGTGATCAAAAAGTCATAACACCCCAGAATGATATCAAAAAACTTCAGATCGTCCCGCAAAAAATGAGCCCCCATACAGCTCTGTACACAATAAATACCAAAAAGTTATAGGGGTCAAGATTTGACAAGGGAAAAAAAAAAAAAAGGGCAACTTTCTAATTATTTTATCACTATGAAAACGCAGGAAAAACTATACATATTAGGTATTGCCGGATTCGTACTGACCAGTTAGAATGAAAGTAACGGGATCAGTTTTAATGCACATCGAACGCTGTAAATAAGAAACCCGTAGAACTGTAGCGGAATAGCGTTTTCTTTGCAATTTCACCCGGTTTGGAATTTTTTTCCCGCTTCCCACTACACCATATGCAATATTAAATGGTGTCGTTAGAAAGTACAACTTGTCCCGCAAAAAACAAGCCCTCATAGAGCTATGTGAACAGAAAAATAAAAGAGTTATAGCTGTTTGAAGGCAGGGAGCGCAAAACGAAAATGCATGACCGAAAAAACCTCCGGGAGTGAAAGGGTTAAGTGTCCCTGGAAAAAATACTAAAAGTGGCCCTGTTTTGTAGTTGATGGAAGGCAGGCCAGCAATACCAAATTGTGGCACATTATACCACCCCAACAGAGCTAAATACCACAGTCCATCACAAAATACTAACAACAGCACAAAATACATCCCCAAAACTTCCACTGGCCGGCCATGAGGAAGAGTGAGGTGGCCCCTGGGCATCGGCCCACCGGACATTTCCCTATAAAGTCTTTGGCCAATGTGCACCTGCTCCGACTCATCTGTATTTTAACCTTCAATAGAGAAAGCATTCTCAAAAACTCTTGAAATAGGCAACCTGCCACTTCTGAAGCATTATATAAAACAGTTGCGTAAAAATACATGTTCATCTGCACTAGGGCATGTATTTTCCAAAAATCAGTGGGAAGGTGTTTGAAGCATGCAAAGGCTGTATTACACAGCCGATGTGGCAGACTATTTTGTTGAGAAGGGAAGCGCTCCTTCCCGGCCAATCGCCTGCTCATTAGCAGAGGAGACGCGTGTTATTATATTCAGTGATTCTTTTGCAGCATGAGACGGATCACTATGCCATCGCTTTATCCCCATGCCAGTATAGTGGTTTGTCGGCGGCAGATCGTTATCAGACAGCACAATATGCTGCTGCAAACAATAATTTAACATGTCAAAAGATTTGATTGCCCGATCGAGCTCATCAGGCAATCGGTGCAGTGTTTACACTGCCAGATGATTGCTAATGAGCATGTCATGTGAACGCTTCGTTAGAAGTATCTGCCAAAAAATCAGGCGGTGTAATACAGGCTTTAGGCTTGTGTAAAATGCAAGTTTTTGGACACCTACACATTACACCTATAAGAGCTTTTGTAGCATCCCATTCTAAATCCATAGTCATTAAAAAGGACCTGTTACCTCTCCTGACATGTCTGATTTAATAACTGCATTCCCCATGTAATACAAATTCTGGAGCATCTATTTTATGAATCTATGTTGTACCATTCCTTTGTTATTTCCACTAGAAGCTATGAATGAATTGTCAGCAGTCTGCAGTAAGGGTACAGATGGCTGTTACCAGTTGGGGGGTGTCCCTGCACAGTCTGACACCATCAACTGATTGGACAGAGTCATAGACATACCCACTACTGGTAACACCCAGCAGTACCTTTATTGCACACCACTGCTGGCAATTTTAATTGTAAACTTTTAGCAGGAATAATATAGGAATGGTGCACAACATAGAGTCATAATAATAGATGCTTCCCAGAATTGTTATTACATGGGGAATGCAAGTAGTTACTACAACTGAAATGTCAGGAGAGGTGACAGCTCCTGGTTTCTGGCTCCATTGTCCCCCGGCCTTCTCTGCAGATCCGCGATGCTCTGGCATCAACATCCTGTTGACGTCATGATTCTTCCAACGAAAAATATTCTAGTTTTCAAACCAGCTCCTGAGATCTGAACACTTTTGTAGTTTGGCATAGCCATTGAGTTATTCAATAACATGTATCTCTTATAGCGCCACCTGCCTGTTTGTTTTTTCCTTATTTCTTTTGTCCGGCTCACTGAGAAGGCCGCACATGCTCCAGTGTTTATCCTTCAACTTCTTCCTGAGTTTGTGATAGGAAGAGACATGCAGCAGAAAAGTCACTCCTCATGTAGCTGCAGCAGAAAGGGCACTCCCCTTGAGCAGCCAGCTTGATTATAAATCTAGCAGAGCAATGAATGGGGAGATCTCTGGATCCATGTGCGGTCTTTATTAGAAAGATTGTCATGTACCATGTGATGTGTGATTTTCAATTTTTTGCATTAGTCATGGATAACCCCTTTAATGTTACTTTATACATGCTATAGGCATAAAACCAGCCTCAAAAAAATAAATATAGGAAGCTCACCAGAACATACGACGCTGGGTGCTCAGCCAGCTATAAACCACCTAGCTATAAAAAACAGCCTCGGTCACACTTCTTGTCTGACGACTTATTCAGTAATCGCAGTTCTGAGAGTACAGACATGGTTTTATCATCATTCAGTTCCTTTGAGTAATTATATTTATCTTACAATCAGGACAGAGAAAAACCGATAAGAACAACTGAAACTCACTATTTCAGAATAATTTCATGATATTTGATTATTTATAAAACTCTAACCAAAGCGTTTATGACAACTTCCCTGCTTCTTCCTGGCTGCAGTGATGACATTCCCAGCACACAATATTACTACTACAACCACTGGCGGTGACATCTCATTCACTGCTGTGGCCAGTGATTAGCGGCCTGAATTTTTATATAACCCGGACAACCCCTTTCAAGTAAAACATATACAGAAAGGAAAAGGATGCGGCTGCTTTTCAGCTTGTATACTCTTTTGACCTTTTTTTTTTTTTTGGCTTTATACAGACCTAAGTGTATACTGTGTGTACTAAATGTAGGCAAATACTTGTACATACATTTGGATCAGTCTGCCATAAACCTCCTTATCAAACACTTTTTGGGCTCTGAAATGTTTTGCAGCCTACTCTTCTCAGTCCCCAAAAAAGGGTATTCAGATGTAAATCTATAAAAATGGGACTTTTTTGGCATATGTCTGCAAAATAGAGACTTATCAGCACATTACACTATAAGCATATATTTTTGTCATGTGTATACATCGGACCTAGGCCAAAAATGGGGGTGAACAGTGGCAGACTGTTTCACATTGCATTTTGAACGTATCCATAGGCCCCATTCACCCGACAGAGTTCAAAAGAGTATTTGGCCTTCACTATGTTGTTATACGTTGTATACCTTTTTTTCAACTTTACAGAATAGCGCAGTTTGCTGGGCTGTTCCATAGAGAGGCATGACATAAAAAACATGGTATCATTTTTTTTTTTTTTTTTAACAGGGGAGCTTCTATTATAGTGCCGGCCATGTACTGTCCACAAAATCCGGAATGCACATAGCCGGTGTCCGTGTTTTGCGAACCGCAAAACAGTTGCAGATGTGTGAATGGACCTTAAAGGGAACCTGTCATCTCCGAAACACCCCCTGAACTAGAGTAAGAGGTGTATAGTGTAAGTGATGCTGAATCTGAATATGTAAGTTTTATCTTCATACTCACTTCCATTCTGATGCTGTGCTCCCACAAACCTGCAGTAAAATGCATTGAGAGGACTCTTCTTTGAGTCCTCTCCATTATATGAGTGAGCACTGGAGTCCACGGAGTGCATTTTACTGCAGGTTTGTGGGAGCACAGCGTCGGAATGGAAGTGAGTATGAAGATAAAACTTACATATTCGGATTCAGCATCACTTACACTATACAACGCTTACTCTAGTTCAGGGGGTGTTTCAGAGATGACAGGTTCCCTTTAAAGGGAACCTGTCACCTCCTTTTTACAAAATGAGCTGTTAACAGTACCTTAGAGTAGACCCCAGTGTGATCCTATTGCTGTAGGTGAAACTCAGAACTGCCGGATGAAAAGGCTGGAAACAGAACTTTTAATCTTGCTGCGCTGTCTTTCCGGTGTGGGCTTGAAGTCAAGGGGGCAGCGGCCTCCTTGCTTCAAGTCAAGAAAGCCACTCCCCACTTGCTCTTGACTGACAGTTAGCCGGGGTGCCTGGGATCGCAGAAATCTCGCGCATGTGCGTTGCGCGACTGAGTACTGCGCGATCCCGGCACCCGGCTCTTCATGTTGCCGGCGCTTCAGTACTCAGTGCGCATGCGCACTGAGTACTGAAGCGCCGGCAACATGAAGAGCCGGGTGCCGGGATCGCGCAGTACTCAGTCGCGCAACGCGCATGCGCGAGATTTCTGCGATCCCAGGCACCCCGGCTAACTGTCAGTCAAGAGCAAGTGGGGAGTGGCTTTCTTGACTTGAAGCAAGGAGGCCGCTGCCCCCTTGACTTCAAGCCCACACCGGAAAGACAGCGCAGCAAGATTAAAAGTTCTGTTTCCAGCCTTTTCATCCGGCAGTTCTGAGTTTCACCTACAGCAATAGGATCACACTGGGGTCTACTCTAAGGTACTGTTAACAGCTCATTTTGTAAAAAGGAGGTGACAGGTTCCCTTTAAGGGACAGGTTCCTCCACAGAGCAATCTGTGCTGAGATGTCTTGGGACTGCAATAGTATAACTTTGTGGACTAACCAAGTTCTCTCAAATAAGTTACAGGTTATATAAGTTTTACAGAGGAGGTGTTCCATGAATCCCGGGCAAGCAGAGCAGAGGACAGGAGTAGTAGTTTCTCTAGCTTCAATAATTATTCGTGTTCATTCATGCTCCCCATGGCCTGGGCAGTGATAGGAGCATGTACCCTTTCTTCCCTCGTGGTACACCCTAATGTTGGGGCTACTGCCTGATGGTAGTTGGGGTACCCTTGGTGTTATGAGTGTTGTATAGGTGATAGCATTGTCTGTGTAAGTGTGTATACATAGATAGCTGTCAGTCACTGATAGCTGTACACAGGGGAGGTGTTATCAGTGATTGATAGCATTGTCTGTGTAAGTGTGTATACATAGATAACTGTCAGTCACTAATAGCTGTACACAGGGGAGGTGTTATCAGTGATTGATAGCATTCTCTGTGTAAGTGTGTAT
Organism: Rhinella marina; assembly: GCA_900303285.1. NCBI lineage: Eukaryota > Metazoa > Chordata > Amphibia > Anura > Bufonidae > Rhinella > Rhinella marina. Next base: position 191,285 of record ONZH01026422.1, on the reverse strand, counting down.
ACATAGATAGCTGCCAGTCACTGATAGTTGTACACTGGGAGGTGTTATCAGTGATTGATAGCATTCTCTGTGTAAGTGTATATACATAGATAACTGTCAGTCACTGATAGTTGTACACAGGGAGGTGTTATCAGTGATAGTATTCTCTGTGTAAGTGTGTATACATAGATAACTGTCAGTCACTAATAGCTGTACACAGGGGAGGTGTTATGAGTGATTGATAGTATTCTCTGTGTAAGTGTGTATACATAGATAGCTGTCAGTCACTGATAGTTGTACACAGGGGAGGTGTTATCAGTGATTGATAGCATTCTCTGTGTAAGTGTGTATACATAGATAGCTGTCAGTCACTGATAGTTATACACAGAGGAGGTGTTACCAGTGATTTATAGTATTCTCTGTGTAAGTGTGTATACATAGATAGCTGTCAGTCACTGATAGTTATACATGGGGAGGTGTTATCAGTGATTGATAGCATTCTCTGTGTAAGTGTGTATACATAGATAGCTGTCAGTCACTGATAGTTATACATGGGGAGGTGTTATCAGTGATTGATAGCATTCTCTGTGTAAGTGTGTATACATAGATAGCTGTCAATCACTGATAGTTGTACACAAGGGATATGTTATGAGTGATTGATAGCATTCTCTGTGTAAGTGTGTATACATAGATAGCTGTCAGTCACTGATAGTTATACATGGGGAGGTGTTATTAGTGATTGATAGCATTCTCTGTGTAAGTGTGTATACATAGATAGCTGTCAGTCACTGATAGTTGTACACAGGGGAGGTGTTATCAGTGATTGATAGCATTCTCTGTGTAAGTGTGTATACATAGATAGCTGTCAGTCACTGATAGTTATACACAGAGGAGGTGTTACCAGTGATTGATAGTATTCTCTGTGTAAGTGTGTATACATAGATAGCTGTCAGTCACTGATAGTTATACATGGGGAGGTGTTATCAGTGATTGATAGCATTCTCTGTGTAAGTGTGTATACATAGATAGCTGTCAGTCACTGATAGTTATACATGGGGAGGTGTTATCAGTGATTGATAGCATTCTCTGTGTAAGTGTGTATACATAGATAGCTGTCAGTCACTGATAGTTGTACATGGGGAGATGTTATCAGTGATTGATAGCATTCTCTGTGTAATTGTGTATACATAGATAGCTGTCAGTCACTGATAGCTGTACATGGGGAAGGTGTTATCAGTGATTGATAGCATTCTCTGTGTAAGTTTGTATACATACATAGCTGTCAGTCACTGATAATTGTACACAGGGGAGGTGTTATCAGTGATTGATAGTATTCTATGTGTAAGGCTTCATTCACACGTCCGTATGTGTGCACATCCTGGAAAACGGTCAGTTTTTTGCGGATCCGTTGTTCTGCAAAAAACTCCGTTTTTCCAGAACATCCGTTCCGTCTTTCCATAAAAAACGGAAAGGATGTATCCATATGTCAAAAAACGGAAGGATGAATAACATCTTTTTTTTTCACCCCTCCTGGAACAGAATCCGCAAATACGGATGACATGCGGATGGCTTTCCGCATGTCTTCCGCATTTACGGACGTCCCATAGACTTGCATTGGGCTACGGACCGCAAAACAGAAGGAAAAGTAGGACAGGAGGATTTCTGATTGCGGATCCGCAAAACGGAACGGAACAGATTAACAGATGCGGATAACATACGGTGTAATGTCCGCAGATTATCAGGACCCGTTGAAATGAATGGAGCCGCAAAATATCCGCAAAAACCGTCCGCAATTGTGGAACGGATGCAGATAGATTGCGGATGTTTTAAACGGACGTGTGAATGGGGCCTAAGTGTGTATACATATATAGCTGTCAGTCACTGATAGTTGTACATGGGAGAAGTGTTATCAGTGATTGATAGCATTAAAACCTCCCCCGTGAACCATGAAATCCAAAATAACAGAGGTTTTAATGTATAAATTCTAAGTTTTGCGGAATCTTTACCATAAAACTACACATCAATCTGCAGAGCTCCTCTTGCTCTATAACATTGCTGCCTGCATTTTGTGGTGACAGGTCCTCTTTAAGGTTTCTATGGCAGGAAAGAAAGTTGTAGTTCATTGTTTGTGTTTGCTGGAGCATGGTGACTAGTGGGAATTAGGAGCTGGCACATCACACAAGGTATACTGGACTTAGCGCCAGATCTGCTTAGACTGTAACGTTACATCATTAATAAAGCAAGCACCTATGATATCCTCAGAAGTAATTAGTTTATGAAGTCTTTAAAGGATTCATTTATGATGAAGAAAACCCTCACTGCACTGATCTAATGTTCAGCTCCTCTCCCCTGTGTATAGGGATAACAGCCAGAATACCCCTTTAAAGATCGCTAATGTACTATTACTGAGCAGTGATGGAACGGGCTTAAGAGCTATGCTTGCAGTATTACTTGCAGGTACTGTCTGTATTAGGGCTCATGCACATGGCCGTTGCCGTATTGCGGTCCACATACTGCGGGTCCGCAATACACGGGCACCGGCCGGGTGCACGCCGCATCACGGACCCATTCACTTGAATGGATCTGCAATCCCGGAGATGCGGAACGGAGGCACGGATCGAACACCACAGATGCACTACTGAGTGCTTCCGTGGTGTTTCTGGCCACCGCAAAAAAGTAGTGCACGAACTACTTTTTTGCGGTGCGGACCATGGGATGCAGATCAAGTGACTTGGTCCACGATCCGAATACGGCATTCCCACTGTCAGTACCCGTGCATTGTGGACCGCAAATTGGGGTCCACAGCACGGGCACTGACAGCACACGTTCATGTGCATGAGCCCTTACACAGCTGGAGAAAACTCTGATCCTGGTCATTTCACCCCTCAGATGCAGCAGTCAGTGCTATTCGTGATATCTAAGTGGCTAAAGAGAAAGAGGAGGCTCCTTTCCTCAAACATATACCTTGCACTCCTGCCACGCAATTCGACTATAGGCAAAGTACCATAGCAGCTTGAGGCCTAACAATGGCGCTCAGGACTGCCATATACAACATTATACATTGCAATAGAAAAGTATTACAGTGCATTATATGGACCAGAATATCACAGATTTAAGTCCCCTACTGAGATTTTAAGTAAAAAAAACAAACAAAAACGTTTACTTTTTCTGTACCTTTATTTTCAAAAGAAAAAAATCTGTACATAATAGGTATAACCATGTCCATAATGGCCCGTAGAATAAAATGAATGCATTATTTATCCTGTATGGTGAATGTTGCAATTTAAAAAAAAATAGCAACATTTTTGTTCATTCTACTTGCCAGTAAATGCAATAAGACTGATGAAAAAAAATCAAATGTACCCCAAATGTCACAGGTCTTTGAATGCAACTGAGAATCGGGTTTGTCAGGTTTTGCAAGCAGCGCTGTTCTTCCTATCAAATCTGCTGGGAACGCCGACTCCAGATTCTGATTTACGACTGGCTTGTATACACACACCGGCCACTTTATTAGGTACACCATGCTAGTAACGGGTTGGACCCCCTTTTGCCTTCAGAACTGCCTCAATTCTTCGTGGCATAGATTCAACAAGGTGCTGGAAGCATTCCTCAGAGATTTTGGTCCATATTGACATGATGGCATCACACAGTTGCCGCAGATTTGTCGGCTGCACATCCATGATGCGAATCTCCCGTTCCACCACATCCCAAAGATGCTCTATTGGATTGAGATCTGGTGACTGTGGAGGCCATTTGAGTACAGTGAACTCATTGTCATGTTCAAGAAACCAGTCTGAGATGATTCCAGCTTTATGACATGGCGCATTATCCTGCTGAAAGTAGCCATCAGATGTTGGGTACATTGTGGTCATAAAGGGATGGACATGGTCAGCAACAATACTCAGGTAGGCTGTGGCGTTGCAACGATGCTCAATTGGTACCAAGGGGCCCAAAGAGTGCCAGAAAATATTCCCCACACCATGACACCACCACCACCAGCTTGAACCGTTGATACAAGGCAGGATGGATCCATGCTTTCATGTTGTTTGACGCCAAATTCTGACCCTACCATCCGAATGTCGCAGCAGAAATCGAGACTCATCAGACCAGGCAACGTTTTTCCAATCTTCTACTGTCCAATTTCGATGAGCTTGTACAAATTGTAGCCTCAGTTTCCTGTTCTTAGCTGAAAGGAGTGGCACCCGGTGTGGTCTTCTGCTGCTGTAGCCCATCTGCCTCAAAGTTCGACGTACTGTGCGTTCAGAGATGCTCTTCTGCCTACCTTGGTTGTAACGGGTGGCAATTTGAGTCACTGTTGCCTTTCTATCAGCTCGAACCAGTCTGCCCATTCTCCTCTGACCTCTGGCATCAACAAGGCATTTCCGCCCACAGAACTGCCGCTCACTGGATGTTTTTTCTTTTTCGGACCATTCTCTGTAAACCCTAGAGATGGTTGTGCGTGAAAATCCCAGTAGATCAGCAGTTTCTGAAATACTCAGACCAGCCCTTCTGGCACCAACAACCATGCCACGTTCAAAGGCACTCAAATCACCTTTCTTCCCCATACTGATGCTCGGTTTGAACTGCAGGAGATTGTCTTGACCATGTCTACATGCCTAAATACACTGAGTTGCCGCCATGTGATTGGCTGATTAGAAATTAAGTGTTAACGAGCAGTTGGAAAGGTGTACCTAATAAAGTGGCCGGTGAGTGTATATCTACAGTGCTGTGGAATATGTTGGTGCTATATAAGCAAGCGTTTTTGTGTTTTCTGTGCCTGTAGTGTAATATACTTTATAGCCCTGGACTCCTGTATATACACATAACACACGCTCTGCCACTGACAAGTCTAAATTCTAACATAATATGAAATAACTCAACATGTGCTGAAAAACTAGTCATAATCATCATCATAATAATCATCTTATATAGCGCCAACATAGTCCGCAGAACTACAAATCGGGGGGTGACAATATCAGACATTATAACATAAACTAATCAATTCAAACAAGAAGAGTGAGGGTCCTGCTCACAAGAGCTTACTATCTAATAGGGGTGATAGAAAAGGTAGCGCTTATTTTGTACAATGGTCCAGCCATGTATTATACCCAGGGGCAGATTGGCCATAGACCTTACAGGGAAATTTCCCGGTGGGCTGATGCCCAGGGGGACGCCTGGGCCCTCCTCACAGCCGTTCGGAGGAAGTTTTTGGGGATGTATGTTGTGCTGCTGGCTGTATTTTGTGATGGACTGTGTTATTTGGCTCTGATGGGGCGGTATAATGTGCCACAATATGGTATTGCTGGCCCTGCCTTCCATCAATTTGGACCCGACTACAAAACGGGGCCACTTTTAGTATTTTTTCCAGGGCCACTTTAAGTTCTCAGTCCGCCCCTGATTATACCACAAGATGCACATAAAGCTGCAGGGACCAGTCACCAGCCGGTACATGTGCATGCACAGATCTCAAGTGCATTAGGGTGCGGGGGATACTGTAGGACAAAGGGATAGGGTTATGAGGATAAAGCTGAAGGGGGAGGAGAAGAGATAGATTAGGGGGATGTGTTTTTAGGGAGCATCTAAAACTGTGGGTCTTGGGAATGAACCTGACTGCCTGGGATAGCACATTCCAGAGAAGTGGTCCAGATCGAGGGAAGTCTTGGAGACAGGAGTGAGAGGTTTGGATTATGGTGGATGTTAGTGTTAGACCATTGGCAGATCATAGGGCACGGCAGGGGCGTAGCTAAAGGCTAATGGGCCCTGTTGCAAGAGTTCAGCTTGGGCCCCCCTTCCCACAGTGCTTTGTGTGTCTTCTTATGCGGCACAAGGGTGTTTGGGCCCCCTCAGTCTCCTGGGCCCGGTAGCGACTGCCACCTCTGCACCCCCTATAGCTACGCCCCTGGGGCACGGTGGTAGACATAAATGAGGGAAGGGATGTAAGGGGTGCAGCACTGTGGAGAGCGTTGTGGCTGAGAGAAAGTTAAATTGAATCCTGTACTATATGGGTAACCATTGCATGGACTGGCATGGGGTGGAGGCATCGGTGTAGCGGGTGGACAGATAGATGAGCCTGGCTGGTGTTCAGGATAGAATGAAGGAGGAGTCTAGAAGAGAGTTGCAGAATTAAGACAAGAAAAAGCTGAAGACAAGGAGCAGAAAGCCTGGCTAAGGTCAGATCAGTGTGATTACTGGACAGGAAGATGGCGATCTTCCTCCCCGACACCATGACCACAACTATATCTCAAAGATGCTCACTTCTGAGAAGTTCTTCACACATCTACAAACACTTTTGAAAGTCTTTTTTAGCTACACAGTAGCTCTGCTTGTTTAGTGTCTTCCTATAAGAAATGGCTGGGGCAGATTCAGTGAAGTGTACTCGTGTCTTCTAACATAGTAACATAGTTTATAAGGCCGAAAAAAGACATCTGTCCATCCAGTTCGGCCTGTTTTCCTACAAGTTGATCCAGAGGAAGGCAAAAAAACCCTGTGAGGTAGAAGCCAATTTTCCCCACTTTAGGGAAAAAAATCCTTCCCGACTCCAATCAGGCAACCAGAATTACTCCCTGGATCAACGACCCATCTCTAGTAACTATAACCTATAATATTATTACCTCCAGAAATACATCCAGGCCCCTCTTGAACTCTTTTAGTGAACTTACCATCACCACCTCCTCAGGCAGAGAGTTCCATAGTCTCACTGCTCTTACCATAAAGAATCCTCTTCTATGTTTGTGTACAAACCTTCTTTCCTCCAGACGCAGCGGATGTCCCCTCGTCACAGTCACAGTCCTGGGGATAAATAGATCATGGGGTAGATCTCTGTACTGACCTCTGATATATTTATACATAGTTATTAGATCTCCCCTCAGTCGTCTTTTTTCTAAAGTGAATAAGCCTAATTTTGATAATCTTTCTGGGTACTGTAGTCCACCCATTCCAGTTATTACTTTAGTTGCCCTCCTCTGAACCCTCTATGTCTGTCTTGTTCACAGGAGCCCAGAACTGTACACAGTACTCCATGTGTGGTCTGACTAGTGATTTGTAAAGTGGCAGGACTATGTTCTCATCACGGGCATCTATGCCCCTTTTGATGCAACCCATTATCTTATTGGTCTTGGCAGCAGCTGTCTGACACTGGTTTCTACAGATTAGTTTGCTGTTCACTAAAATTCCTAGGTCCTTTTCCATGTCAGAGTTACCTAATATTTTACCATTTAGTATGTACTGGTGACTTGCATTATTCCTTCCCATATGCATAACCTTACATTTGTCAGTGTTAAACCTCATCTGCCACTTCTCTGCCCAAGCCTCCAGTCTATCCAGATCCATCTGTAGAAGTGTACTGTCCTCTTCTGTGTTAATTACTTTACACAGTTTAGTGTCATCTGCAAAAATTGATATTTTACTGTGCAAGCCTTCTACAAGATCACTAATAAATATATTGAAGAGAATAGGGCCCAATACTGACCCCTGTGGTACCCCACTAGTTACAGTGACCCAATCTGAGTATGTACCATTAATAACCACCCTCTGTTTTCTATCACTGAGCCAGTTACTTACCCACATACAGACATTTTCTCCCAGGCCAAGCATTCTCATTTTATATACTAAACTTTTATGTGGTACCGTATCAAATGCTTTGGAGAAGTCCAGATATACGACATCCATTGATTCGCCGCGGTCCAGTCTAGAACTTACCTCCTCATAGAAACTGATTAAATTGGTTTGACATGACCGATCCCTCATGAAGCCATGCTGATATGGAGTTATTTGCTTATTTTCATTGAGGTACTCCAAGATAGCATCTCTTAGAAAACCCTCAAACAGTTTACCCACGACAGATGTTAAACTTACCGGCCTATAGTTCTTGGGCTCTGTTTTTGGACCCTTTTTGAATATTGGCACCACATTTGCTATGCGCCAATCCTGTGGAACACTCCCTGTCAGTATAGAGTCCTTAAATATCAGAAATAAGGGTCTGTCGATGACATTACTTAATTCTCTTAGGATACGGGGGTGTATGCCATCCGGTCCTGGTGATTTGTCTATTTTAAACTTTTTAAGACACAGCTCTACTTCTTCCTGGGTCAGACAGGGCACTTTTAATGGGAATTTTTTTTTATATTCTGCATTTCACCTGACAGTTTACTTTCCTCAGTGAATACAGTGGAGAAAAAGATATTTAGTAGCTTTGCTTTCTCCTCATCGCTCTCTGCAACTCCCCCTCATTACTCTGTAAGGGGCCGACACCTTCAGGTTTATACTTTTTACCATTTATATAATTAAAGAACATTTTAGGGTTAGTTTTACTCTCTTTGGCGATTAATCTCTCGGTCTCTAGTTTGGCTGCTTTTATTTGTCTTTTACATATTCTATTTTTTTTCTTGATAGTTTTTCAATGCTTCCTCGCTCCCCTCCTGTTTTAGTGATTTAAATGCTTTCTTTTTGTCATGTATTGCTTTCTTTACAGTTCTACTTATCCACATTGGTTTTTTCTTGTTTCTTACCCTTTTATTTCCATAAGGTATGTACCTCTCACAATTAGATATTAGGATGCTTTTAAAAATATCCCATTTTGTGGCTGTATTTTTATTTTTGAGGACTTTGTCCCAGTTAGTTAGGCCTATGGCCTCTCTTAGTTGACTAAATTTTGCTTTTTGAAGTTTGGTATTTATGTTCCTCCCTGAAGAAACGCTCTTTTGAATGACAGTTGGAAGTTTATTATATTATGGTCACTATTTCCCAGGTGTCCCCCAACCTGCACATCTGTTATTCTGTCAGGTCTATTGGTTAATACTAAGTCCAGTATGGTCGTCCCTCTAGTGGGGTCCTGAACCAGTTGGGAAAGGTAATTGTGTCTGTCTGCACATACGACACAAAGGGTATGGTTTTGGTTATGACACATATCAAACCCAAGTATCGTAGTGTAGCGGGGCATCCATGGAAATAAATGGGGGCGCAGTGCGAGTTGCACTTTTGCTGTGACCGCAACATGTAAAAAATCCAGCAGTGTTGGACCCCAATCATTCCTATGCCTGCCCTGCTAAAGTCCCCTTCATCAGGGTAGACTTGCTGGATCAAATTTTTTAAAGAGATAACCACCTGGAGACCAGGGACTGCACAGCTGGCAGGGCAGCAACGGAGTCAGAACCCAGCAGCAGGGATGAGGTAAGTATTATTACCACTGCAGGTCCCCCTATGCTGGGGGGGATCTGTAGAAAAAGTGCACAGTGGTCAACAAACCCTTTAAGTGGACCCCTACACAGAATAATGCCCCCTTAAAGGCGTTGTCTAACTTCAGTAAGTGGTATTTATCATGTAGAGAAAGTTCACATGAGGCACTTACTAATGTATTGTGATTGTCCATATAGCTTCATTTGCTGGCTGGATCCATTTTCCATCACATTATACACTGATGGTTTCTATGGTTATGACCACCCTGCAATCCATCAGTGGTGGTCGTGCTTACACACTACAGGAAAAAAAAAAAAGCACTGGCCTCTCTGGTAACCGGGACCATAGGAGTGCCCATAGGCTGGTGCTTTTTCTATGGTGTGCAAGCAAGGCCACTGATGCTGTGTTGAAGGGTGGCCATAACCATGCAAATGAGCAGTGTATAACATGATAAAAAAATAAGTTTAGCCAGCTAAGGAAGCAATATGGACAATCACAATACATTAGTAAGTGCCTTGTATTAACTGCATCTATGTCTAGCCACTTGCTAAAGTGACATAACCATTTTAAAGGCTATGTACACCTTTTGGAGGGCAATTTTTTTATTATTGCATTGTACTCATTTTGAGCTAAAAATAATTTTTAAAATTGGTCTTTATTAAAAATATGGCGTCCTTTTCTCTGTAGAGAGCTGAGATGCTCTAGTAGCACCTTTTGGATTTTCTGTTAGACCAGTAGGAGGCGGACTCCTCATCTCTGACATTATAAACACTCAGTATAGCTCAGTTTTTATCTTACTTATAGTAGTTTAGAGATAAGGATTATCCTCTGGACAGGTCAAGGGCTGATCAGCTGTTTGAGAAAGCACCAGCGCTTCTCTCTGTTTTTCCTAGGCTGAGTGATGACACATTCATGTGTCACGTGGCTTAGGAGCAGCTCAGATCCAGTCAAGTGAATGGGGCTGAGTGCAATACCAAGTACAACTGCTAATCGATGTATGGTGCTGTGCTTGGTGAGCAAGGAGAAGGCAGTGTTGTTAAAACAAATAATCGGCAGGCAGGGGTGCACCACCAATGAGGCCAGGTGAGGCGATCTTCTCAGGGGGAAGCAGGGGGGGCAGCCATGGGCTGAAGGGAAGGGGTTAGTTTAAGAAACTGGCATGGGGTTGGGGGCGCCGATTCAGTTTCCACCTCAGGTAGCAGAAAGGCTATGTGCACCCCTGTGGGCAGGGGTCCCAGGTGTTCTCCCTTGTGTATGCAGAGCTCACTAATGTATGCCTGCATTAAAACGTAGTGTCAGCTTTCCAGCACCAGATATCAGCAGTGCCAAAGGACTTCATAGAGACCAGTGATCTCTGACATTTTGCCATCACTGTAACTGGACTTCCCCTTTAAAGGGGTTGTCCGAGTTATTTTTTTGTTCTTTATATGTTTCTAACTTGTCAGGTATAACAACTTTCCCATATACTTTGTGTTTCTAAAGCTGCTGGTTTCTCAGAGTTGACTCAGGGGCACATGACCTGTGATGTCACCTTATCTCTCTGCTCTGTGATGTTTCGTTCACAAGCCTCAGAGTTCAGATAAGAGTCTGTACACGAGACGTCACTGGCCACGCCCCCTTTCTTTGCCGGGCTCCTGCTGCTTTCTTCCTGGTTTCCTTCAGATAAACCATTAACCCCTTCAGCCAGAACACACTGAGGGCTCAAGGCTTTATAACAAACAGTAGCTTCAGCAGTGAGAGGAGACAAATGCTGGGCACAGGAGCTGTAGAGGAATTGTATTGTACAAGAACAGGTAGGGAGAAATTCCTGTATGTATTAGCAGTGTCATTGTACAGCTGGGACTTGTAGTCCTACACATACAACATGCTGCTGAGTATTCCAGCAGGCAGACATGTCACTCAGCACTTGTATTCATTCCCTTTACAGAGAGGGGGGAGAAGGGGGAGGGGCTGAGATTGTTGTTATTGCATGTAAACAAACACCAGAAGAGAACCAGGGAAATTAGGAAATATGGATTTTTTTTGCCTAAAACTTGCTTAACTTAGTTATATATTGCTGTTCATCAGATTTACAGTGCTATATATTTTTTGTCATAACTCGGACAACCCCTTTAAGCTCAGGTGTACATAGGATATCACGGATTTCCTGTCCACTGCCTGCCATCATTCTGGCCTATCTCTAGCTTTCAGTCCTTCCCAACCTGAAACACCTGACCTGCCAGCCTCACCCCCTAGTGGCTGACACGCTTTCCCGCCCCTGCACCACCACACCTTCCAGTTCGTTAGCTTCCAGGAGTGACGCCCAGACGCGTTCTAGGGCCAGGTTCACGCCTCCGCCCCATGACGTCACCAAGCTACAGCCAATGAGCGCATGCCACACTCCGGCTCCAGGTCCAGTCGCGGCTACTTCCGGCAGGTTTTTCTCCCTCTCGCTCCCCGGCTTCCCCTGTAGTCCAGGTCAGGCAGTGCTGCTGAGAGCTCCGCACCGCGCTCCACATCGACACTGACATGACGCGCAGCCTCCTCCTCCGCGTCCTGTTCCTTCTGGGCGCTGCCGCCAGCACCGCCTGGGCCTCGGATGTCTTGGACTTCACCGACGACGACTTTGAAAGCAGCATTGCTCAGTATCAGATCATCCTGGTCGAGTTCTTTGCCCCATGGTGAGTGGCAGTCTTCCCGGCGCGGTACCGCAGGGGGGAGCAGGCCTGTGTGGGTGCAGTAACGCTGCGGTGCCCGGTGATACACTCCTCCTATAGAAATAGCGCTGTTATCCTACCAGTGATCCCATTGGGGGGGGGGGGAGAGTTCAACTCTGAAGTGGCTGATAACAGCAGATAATAGCTTGTCACCTATGTGTAGTCCACTCTCTGCGGGGACCTGTCTGCAGGGTGAATAATGGCAGATCTCTGCCGGGCATGCACCTTATCATGGGTGCAGAGGATGCATGTACTCTGGGAGGGGTACCTCTTACAGATATAGTGTACACCTTGTATAGTCAGTGACTAGAGGTGCTCACATCTCTATGTTCTATATGTACATCGAGGAAGGTGAGGAATGATGTAGCTTCTCCATATCCTCATGTCCTGTGGATACATGGAGGGAGGTGAGGAGCAATGTAGCAGTGTCTGTTCTGCGCAGGTTGAGGTGCTCACTTCTCCATATCCTCATGTCCTGTGGGTACATGGAGGGAGGTGAGGAGTGATGTAGTAGTGTCTGTTCTGCGCAGGTTGAGGTGCTCACTTCTCCATGTCCTCGTGTCCTGTGGGTACATGGAGGGAGGTGAGGAGCGATGTAGCAGTGTCTGTTCTGCGCAGGTTGAGGTGCTCACATCTCCTCCATGTCCTCGTGCTCTGTGTACATGGAGGGAGTTGAGGAACAATGTAGCAGTGTCTGTTTTGCGCAGGTTTAGTGTGTACATGGAGGGAGATGATGAATGATGCAGCAGTGTCTGTTCTGCGCTGCTTTCTTTCACTTTTAGTCCCGGTTGCTTTGTCAGTCGGATGCAGCAGGGACTTGTAGTCCTCCTGGGGTCTGCTTTCTGTACTGTGCAGCCAGTGATGTCGCTTTGTGGACTACTATTCCCATCTTCCCTTGCTCTTCTGCTGGAGGTGGGTGTGTTCTTGCTGTGGTGTCTGCCACTGATTGGCTGTTGGGAACTTGGTGGCCTCTTTTGATTGGCTGGAGGTATGAGATGCCTTCAAGGATTTCCTCATCCTGTGTGGCCTGCAGCATGACTGTCCTGACTTATACTCGCACCACTGTGAGCACACCTCACTGTAATCCCAACCACATGAAGGGTTCCCCCTCCCGGATATTTTTTTTTTTTTTTTTTTTTTACATTTCCCCTTCAGAGTTTTTTGTTTAGTTTTTTTTTCCAAGTGAACCTGTCACATTGAGAATGTAATGTGCCGGAGTTGCTGAGCAGATAAGCCCTCATATACACATGACCCTTTAACCACCTCTGTATATGGCTATGTGCAGTCATCTGTATCAGTGTTAAAAGTGAAATCCTACTTGAACATTTCCGCTTAGGGTTCACATCTGCAGCATCAGGACCCAGCAAAGAGCCGCCTAGACTATAGTGGGATCCCGCTGCTTTCCGGTGAAATGCCGGCTTTCAGACGGACAAAAACCTTTTCATGTAACTTTTTTAACTGGCTGATATACGGCACTTATGCCGGAAAGTGGCCAGGTCCCATTAGCGTCTATAGGGTCTATTCTCTACACGTGCATGTCTTCTGAACGGGAAGAGGGGAGATGCCGCTGCCGGGATGGATAGCTCCCAGAGGACCGGGCATGTTGAAATCCAACTGCCTGATCCTTCTCTTCTAACTTCTGCCGTCAGGTCTCTATACGCATCGGATGGTTGTCCGGTCTCGTCACATTCGATGCGATGAATATGTATGGCCAGCCTAAATCATGATCTGTTTTTGCCACTGGATGTTGTATACAGTTTCCTCCTTACTGTAAAATAAGTCAGATGTGGCCATATAAAATTCCTAGGGCCGGCATCTTGTTCACTGTCGATTGGTTGGAGAGGTTTGCAGCATCTTGGGTGTATAACTTTATGTTTTGGGCACTGGGGGCGTTCTCTACTTTCTGGATAGGTCATCAGTATCGGGTCTGTGGGGGGTCTAACATCCAGCACTCACCAACCAGCTGATTTCGGCAGGGAGCAAAACAGTGGATGATGCTGGAAACAGTAGGCACGGTGTACAGAGTGCGCCAGTGCTCCCATTAAAATAATCAGGGCGGTCAGGCCCCCACACATCGGATATCGATGCCCCAGCCCAAGGATGGGTCATACATTTCTAAAATCTGGGGATACCCATTTAATAGAATACAGTACATGTCATTCAGCAGAAGGAAGTGATGAGCAGAGTATGTAGCCGCTCGATGTGGAGACTATATGAATATTTTCTTATTTCACTCATTTGTGTTGTGTAAATACTTGCACTTTTTTTGATACTTTTCTGTCCCTCTCTAGGTGCGGACATTGTAAGAAGCTTGCACCCGAATTTGAGACGGCTGCCACCAAGCTGAAGGGAACGGTCGCTCTAGCTAAGGTACCATATGCCCTTTATTTCTGATTGTGTTTTTTTTTTTTTTTTCTTAGTCGATTAAAAGAACTTGTTGCCAAAGTCCAGTAGATAAATGATTATTTTACGCGTTTATATAGCGGTGACATATTCTGTAGCACTTTATAAACATTTGCATCACGCTGTCACCAATGGGGCTTATAATCTAATGTCCCTATCCGGATGTCTTTGGAGGGTGGGGGGAAACCCATGGTGATATCTGCAGAATTTCCTCTGATCTTATAGCAAGAGTGAAGGGAGGCAGGGCAGCTGGTGGCGACTTGCATCCGGACAGTGGTGGCTTTTCTTGGTGATAATAGCTGTATGCCGGGCACAGCAACATACTTAGTTACATGCTCAGACCTAGTTTCAGAGCTAAATTGCTCTTCTAACTTTGGTATACCAGGGATGCCCAACCTGCCTTCCGCCAGCCGTTGTAAAACCACAACTCCCAGCATGCTCTGATAGCTGTAGGCTGTTCAGGCATCATGGAAGTTGGAGAGACGCAGGTTGGGCATCCTTGGTATACCGTATGTAGTGTGATTGACAAAATCCCCATGAGAGGTGCACTTCTTGTGGTGTCCCGAACAGGATTTTTGGTGGTGGGTCCAAGAACAACCGCTGTCTTATTTTTCTTACTTGCTTGGTGTGGACTGATCCTTGCACCAGGTTTTGACTTATTAAAGTGACTTATTGTATTGTCATCAGGTTGACTGTACTGCAAACTCTAACACTTGCAACAAATATGGAGTCAGTGGCTACCCTACTCTTAAAATCTTCAGAAACGGAGAAGAGTCTGGTGCTTATGATGGCCCTAGGAATGCTGGTAAGATGAACTCTTGTGTATTGGTAAAGATGACGATAAGTCAAGGGATAACTGCACATATGACCAGCGGCAGTACTATCTGCTAATGCACAATAAAGCTCTTATGCAGCTGTCCCCACTCTAATTACTGCACAAGTGCACATAGTACTGCTACTGGCGCATGGGTGAGATTTATGGGCCAGGCATTAGAATAGTGAGGGTGCCTGGCCTGTCAATCCCACTAAGACGTGGAAGAGAAGCGGTGCTCCGAGGGACTAGGCCAGCCCCTCTGTGCCCCGAAAACCTTATTTGCTTATAAATAAAAATAATTTCTCGGGAACATTTAATCAGTGATTATTTCTACCAAGCAGTATACCTGGTTTAATAAGGCTGTTCACGCTGACAGATGCACTTTAAAGGGGTTCTGCAGTTGTTTAAAACTGATGATCTATCCTCTGGTTAGATAATCAGCATCTGATCGGCGGGGGTCTGACACCCGGCACCCCTGCCGATCAGCTGTTTGAGAAGGCAGCGGCGCTGCAGGAGCGCCGCGGTTTTCTCTGTTTACCTCAGGCCCAGTGACGTCACGACTAGTATCACTGGCCTGGGCGGGGTTAAGCTCCGTTCATATGAACAGACATTAGCCCCGCCCAGGCCAGTGATACTAGTCGTGATGTCACTGGGCCTGAGGGAAAACCAAGAAGGCAGCGGTGCTCCTGCAGTGCCACTGCCTTCTCGAACAGCTGAGCGGATCAGAGGCTGATGATCTATACAGAGGATAGATCATCAGTTTTAAACAACTGCAGAACCCCTTTAAGGTTGGTGTCAAGCACTACTTTTGGTGGCAGTTTTTGTGCCAAAGCCTAGCATGGTGTGGAATAAGAAATGGAAAAGAGGAACTTGTACTTCCTGTTGGATCCTCTTCTGGGCTCTAACAGTGGTAAACCTCCCACATCTTTAAAAAAAAAAAAAAACACTGTAATAACGGTATATGTTGCTTTATATGGGAAAATATATATACTTTCCGGGTTGCATCTCTATAAAGAGAAGGCGATATAACACTCCTTAGACTAAAGAGAGATTCGGTGCATGCCCCACTTCTGGTCAGGTCCTATATGACACTTATGTACCATAGAAAACAGGAGCGCTTGTAATTGCAGAAAGGTGTAAAAAAAAAAAAAAAAAAAAAAAAAGGTGAGCAGTTTAATCCATAGTTCACAATCCAGTAGGTACGTTTTAGCTTTCTCAGCCTTCTTCAAGCATGCTTGATACCCACTGCCCCTGTCATGAAGTGGAGGCAGCAGATTCAGACGGAGGAGCTCCACCTCTGCATTCAGATGTACCTAGATGTCAGCAGGACACCGTCGGTATCTGCATTGCTCAGGTAGTAGCGGAGCGCTGGCTGGAGATTCTGGCCCTATCAACTGAGCAAGGAGTCGAGCCCCCTCGCTGTTCTGTAAGGCTAGCTGTGAATGAATTTGGTTCTTTAGAATCGATTTGCTCATTTGTAATTTTCTAAGTATTATGTGTATGAGCAAATGATCACTGAGCCCTAAAGATAACAATCATATCCTATAGCATTGGCACAAATCATATCAACTTGTGGAATAAACATAACAAACGCAATGTATAAAAATGGTAGATTTGCCCCCACTCCCCCAAAAAATCTTTTCCCCAAATCTTACCAAAATTAGGCCATAGAAAAATACAGCTTAGGCCTTGTTCACACTTCAGTTACTTGGTCAGTTATTTCCATCAGTTATTGTGAGCCAAAACCAGAAGTGAAGTCTTCTCAGAGATCAGGTGTAACGGAAAGATCTGCACCTGTTCTGTGTTTTTGAGCTGCACCTAGTTTTGGCTCACAATAACTGATGGAAATAACTGAAGTGTGAACACAGCCTTAAAGGCCTTAATGGGCCGGCTTTAGCGCTGCCCTAGCCGTTTTACTGGCTAGGGCAGCGCTGAAGCCTGTCCATCAGCGCCGATGACGTCACCGACTCACTGCCGGGCGGAAGCCTCTGCCCGGCAGGGACCGGTACGTCACCGGAACCCGGCGAAATTCCTTTGCCCTGCGCTAATTAGCGCAGGGCAAAGGAGGGCATCGGAGCATAGGATGCTCCGATGCCCTCTTCAGGCGGGCTGCCTGGGTGAAATTGCAGGTATGTCCGGGTTCTTCTCTGAACCCGGACAACCCCTTTAAAGAACATTGGATCATCATGGGTCTTGGAACACAGGCATGAGAAAAAAGAGGAAGGGTTAAAGAAAAAAAAAGCCAGAACATGTTATAAAAATAACACCGGAGCTTTAGCCATCTCCACCAATTCTTCCTGCCTTGACTCAACACTCTGGAAAGGCCTGCCCAGCCGGTCTGAGGCTAGTTTCACACCTCCCAGAATTCTCTGGATCTGGCACTGCTGGCTACTGACCCCCTTAACTATAGTGGGAGAATCGGCAGGACAGAAACCTGCTGCAGATTGTGTCTGATTCCCGGCGTTTTCTGCCGGATCAAAATGCCAGAGATCTGAAATTAGCCTAAGGCTTTTTCTAGCATGTCACCAGAGCAACATTGGAATGGCTTTGGCGTGGGATTGTGGCAATGTTTAGTGCTCTTTATATTTAACATTCTGGTACATTTCTAAAGTAAACCATCAACTCGATGGAAAACCAGCCTGCTTTACACACCTCCAGCCATAGTGGTTTGGCCTCTTAATTCTTATAGACTAACAATTCCGATAGAAGATTTGATTGCTTCGTACTATCTGCTGCCAATCAGGAGCTAAAACTTAGATTTCCAGTTGGGCCTATATATTTTGGGTAGTGCTACACCTCGATTTTTCTTGAGATACTTTGCTTGGAAATCTTAAAAGGGCTATCAAACCCCTCCTCTGAAAACCAGTTTTAGTTTTGGCCCTGAGAGTCTTTAGCATCAATTTAAAAAAATCTCTCTGGGGAGAAAAAAAAAAAAAGCTCTGGGGGTCCTATCCCTGCTGATTCCTGTCCCTCGTTGACTGGAAGTGTGATGTACATGTGCCCCAGATAAGTCGTTCACTGGCCTCCGAGTTGATGCATGACCACTGAGGCCTGAGTATAGACTATAAATAAAGTGGACAACCCCTTTAAGGCTAGGGTTACGTGGTGACTTTGATCATGAAAATTGCTGTTGCATGGCCAGTGATTGCAATGATCACGACTAGTGAAACTTATGTGGGTGTGACCGCCTTTCATTAGTGGTGATCTTGGCCTTTGTTAGAGCTTTCCTATGAAGATCAGAGTGGTGTGGTTTCAGGGTATGGCAATGTTAATTTTATAATTTTTTTAATTTTTAAGATGGAATTGTCAGCACAATGAAGAAACAGGCCGGCCCTGCGTCTGTGGACCTACGATCTGTTGATGAATTTGAAAAATTCATTGGTGACGCTGATGCATCTGTGGTTGGTGAGTATCATGAGGAAAACTCACAAGACGTTGCTTCACTAATATAATATTTTGCACTGGAAGACGGGCATTTAAACTCTTCCCGCCCTCCCCATCAATACAGGCTTCTTCCGTGATTTGTATGGCACAGCCCATTCTGAATTTCTGAAGGCCGCCAACACCCTAAGGGAGAAATACCGCTTTGCACACACAGATGAAAACGAGCTAGTGGATAAATATGATTCTAATGGAGAGTAAGTAGAGGTGGCAGGCATGGTATGCGGGGTCAGCAGTCCTGGGGAACTAGTCTGAAGATTTGTCCTTTAATTGTGTTCAAGGGGGATTGTTTTATTCCGTCCACCACGTCTTGCAAACAAGTTTGAAGACAGTTCTGTCGCCTTCCCTGCCGATGAGAAGATCACCACACACAAAATAAAGAAGTTCATCCAAGATCACATGTGAGTAGTTTTGATTTGGTTCAGAAATTGACATAAAACTTGAGCCCCAGTCTCTCAAAACTGATTCTATTAAAGCCAACGTACACCAAAGTGTAACTGTACATCACTGGTGTAGTGTAGATGTATGGACCGGGCTCAAGTGCTTAGCCTGCGCCGTATTAACCCTTTAGATGTCACTGACATTAGCGACTGCAGCATCAGTTCAGAGCCCCCACTGCAAAATTCTGGGGCTCTGATCAGTTGCCATGACAGCCTGGGGCCTTGTGAAGAGTCCCAGGCCTATCCAAGGAAACTGCACACCCATTCATTTCAGTGGGGCCACAAAAGATACGGACAGTACGCTGTGTGATGTCTGCATGCATTGTTCCATTACTTGGTCCCACAAAAAAAATATAGAGCATGTCCTATTCTTGACTGCGGACAAGAATAGGCATTTCTATAATGGGCTGCCCGTTCCATTCTGCAAATTGCGGAACACACACTGTGTGGTTGTGTGAATGTGCCCTTAAAGGGGTTATCCCATCTCAGACAATGGGAGGCATATCGCTAGGATATACCCCCATTGTCTTATAGGTGCGGGTCCCACACCTATATCGAGAATGGGGCCCCAAAAGAGAAGGAGGGCGCACTGCGCATGCGCAGTCGGCCTCCATTCATTTCTATGGAGTCGTCGAAAATAGCCGAACACTGGCTCGGCTATTTCTGTCGGCTCTATAGAAATGAATGGGAGTGGTGGCTGTGCTTGGCCGCTGCCATTCGTTTCTATGAGTGCAGCGGGGAGCTGCGCCTGGTGGTGGCTGGACCCCTGGAAGCCTGGGGTCCTCCAGGCACAGAGCTCCCCACTTCGTTCTCGATATAGGTGCGGGTCCCAGCAGTGGGACCCGCACCTATAAGACAATGGGGGCATATCCTAGCGATATGCCGCCATTGTCTGAGATGGGACAACCCCTTTAAGCTGTGGCATAGTTTAAAAATAGTCAGTGCGTCAGAATCCCATAGACAACAGTATTATACTATTGTAGTCTGTGGTGCAAGCAATCAAGAGAATGCACATTTAAGTCCCATAAGGGGACTATAAATTGCAATAAAAGTTTTTTTAAAAAAATGTAAAAACAAATCACAAATTCATAGCATCCTCTTTACTAATTGTACATATACAAATAACTAGTTTAATGTTGATTGCAACCAGTCAGGTCTTTGGGGTACTGCCTAGTCATTCCTCCTTATTATCCTACTTCCTTTTTACCCTTTTTTTTTTTTTTTTTTTTTGTTTCTTATTGAAACTGAGCAGTGTATAAATCTCAGATCAGTAATAACCCCCTCCATCTAATCTTAGTCTTGCTATTAAATTGGCCGTACTCATTAGTTATCCACTGCTGAGCCTACATGTTTATGGTTCTCTTAAGGGGGTTCTCTGTCTGCTGTGTAGTGGTCTGATTATTTCAGCGCCGCTCCCACAGTGGAGTGGATCTTTGTAGTTCTGGCTATGGAGCCTGATAGGGCAGCTGGGAGTGAGATCCCTGCCGATGTGATGCTGATGATCTATCCTTAGTATAAGGCCCCATTCACACGACCGTATGTTCATTTCCGTATCATATCCGCATTTTTGCGGATAAGATGTGGAACCATACGGACCCATTCATTTTTCCATAGGAGAAAAAAAATGTGGAATGCACACTGTGTGCATTCCGCATCCGTATATTACGGAAGTTCTCCAGCAAAAAAAAGGAAACATGTCCTATACTTGGCCGCAAAACACATCCGTAGCCCCATTAAAGTCAATGGGTCCGCAAAAATGCGGAACACTAAGGAAGACATTCCGTATGTCTTCCGTTCCGTTTTTATATGGACACGGAATACATACGGTCGTGTGAATGGGGCCTAAGACTTCAATAAGGGAGTCTTGGAAACTCCTTTAACCCCTTAACTCTCCATCAATCCAGCTCCCACAACCCTACAGCTCTTGGTCCCATCCCTTAACCAATAAAAAAAGGAAACCTTCAGAAAGAAATTGACCTCTGCAAGATCTCTGAACTTTACATTAGAAAAAAAAAAAACAAAAAAAACCCGCAGAGCAATTATCTGTTACCTCTGTATCTACTACAAAATCTGATTCTTCTATTCCTTTTTAGTTTTGGCATCTGCCCCCACATGACTGAGGACAACAGAGAATTAATCCAAGGAAAGGATCTGCTTGTGGCCTACTATGATGTGGACTATGAGAAGAATCCCAAGGGCTCCAACTACTGGAGGAATAGGTGATCTACAGTTTCTTTAGTTTTGGTTCTAGATTTTTATTTTTTATTTTTATCCACAATCTTCTGATTAAAACTAAGCTCTTTACTGTTACTTAGGATTTCGGTGTACAGGACATATATATGATAATGTTTATAAAAGATCGCTCTTGTGACATTGAAACTTGACTCCATTTCAGAGTAATGATGGTGGCAAAGAAGTTCCTTGATGCTGGTCAAAAACTCAGTTTTGCTGTTGCCAACCGGAAGGCCTTTTCTCATGAAGTGACTGAGTTTGGTTTGGATGCCAGTGCTGGAGACGTTCCTGTTGTTGGAATTAAAACTGCCAAAGGAGATAAATATGTCATGCAGGAGGAGTTCACGTAAGTAGATGGTCTACTATACTGATGGTTATGTAATGATGTAGCTCCTTGGCCAAAGCCTGGCAAACCATTACTTGCCAGCAGGCCATGAGTTGTCTGTCTGGACATAATCTACACCCATAAGAATACATTGGATGACCCCTGTTTTCTAATTCTTTTCTATTAGCCGTGATGGAAAGGCACTAGAAAGATTCCTGCAAGATTACTTTGATGGCAAACTGAAGAGATACCTGAAATCTGAGCCTGTTCCTCAGAACAACGATGGTCCAGTCAAGGTAAAACCACTCATATGATGAACTTGGCAGACTCCCTAATCTCCCCTAATACAGTGTATTTTTTATTTTTTTGCCATGTTTTTAGTTTATACTGCCTGCTAAGGCAAGTAGTTCTGAGTCGGGACTCAATCCCCCACCACCATCTTGGGTGCTTACACACTTGCCTTTCTAATGCAAGTTATGAGGCCTAAACTGGGAGTGGATTCTTTCTGACTCCTGACATTGGCTTAAAAAAACTGCTACAAAATGGCAAAGTACCCTTGGTGCGTGTCATGAAAAACTGCAGTACAAAAGGAACTTGCTGGAATATTTGAACTTTTCTGTGGGTTTCTTCATTTCTTAGGTGGTTGTAGCTGAAAACTTTGATGAAATTGTAAACGATGACAGCAAGGATGTTCTCATTGAGTTCTATGCTCCATGGTGTGGACACTGTAAAAATCTGGAACCCAAATACAAGGAACTTGGAGAGAAGGTATGCTTAAGTGGTCCGTCTTTGTGGTTACATCTTGTGGGCAATCCCTAGGTGCATACTTTAAAGCTTCAGTCTTGGGGGGACATCTTCCAGGAATTCCCCACTGTGCAGGACCTGCATAGTTTTTTCTGATACCAGCAGTCGACACACGGGGATCATTTGGCGTTATTGATGCCCCAAGATGACCAGGGCATCACGGAGCTTTGTCACAAGGACAATACAGGTGTGGACTAGGTAGATAAAAAAAGAAAGGTTTATAAACCTTTAAAAGTTATATTCAAGGCAAATCCTCTGCGATTCCACAGCAAAATCCCTGTGTTGCATATGTACACCACTGTACATTTAAATGGCAAAATCTGACCTTTTCACAATGGAATGAAAATCTGCATCATTATTGTAGTTCTGCTCCATCTTCATGGGGTTTTCAAAACCCTTTACATATGTATTATACTGGAATTTCCGGTATCCATGTCTGACCTTACTGTGAGAGATGTCTCTAATGTGTCTGAAGATTTGTCACAAATTTTGAACCACATTCTGCCTTCAAACTAACCTTATATTTCTGTTATATAGCTGGGTAATGATCCAAACATTGTTATTGCCAAGATGGATGCCACTGCTAATGATGTGCCTTCCAACTATGAAGTCAGAGGGTATGTATAATATGGCCTTTTTTTTTTTTTTTTTTTTTTTTTTTTTGTCTTTTTGCGCCACATGGGTTATCCATAGTACAATGAACAGTTGAGAATCTACAGGATCAAGGGTAATCATCCCATTTCTTAGGCTACTTTCACACTAGCGGTTTATAATTCAGATATTGAGTTCTGTCATAGGGGCTCAATACTGGAATAAAACGCTTCAGTTTAGTCCCCATTCATTGTCAATGGGGACAAAACTGAACTGAAGACAACAGAATGCTCCTGAAAGCATTCCGTTCCGTCTTCAGACCGGAGAGCAAACTGCAGCATGCTGTGGTTTGCTCTCCGGTCCTGGCATCCGCACCAAGACAGATCCATCATGACCCCCAATGCAAGTCAATGGGGACGGATCCGTTTGTTGTGACACAATGGTGAACGGATCCGTCCTCCATTGACTTTCAATGGAGTTCATGACGGATCCGTGACAGACAGACATACACACACATAAACATACTTACATGCTCCCAGCAGGTCTCTACAGCGCAGGAGGAGCAGGACGGCGCACACATAGGACGATTCCACCTGGTGCCCAGCAGAGGGCACCGTGGGGAATCATCCTATGTGCGCGCCGTCCTGTTCCTCCTGCGCTGTGGAGACCTGCCGGGAGCATGTGTGTGTGTGTACTGTGTGACGTGTCGGGTCGGAGCGCGGTTCCGGCCCCACACATGTCCCTGCGGCAGCGCGGATCCGGTGGCACCCTTCACCTGCCGGATCCGTGCTGCCGCTAGTGTGAAAGAGGCCTTAATGAGTATGAATTGGAGATATCCTGATGCTAATAAAACTAAAACTGATGAAGACTCCTTATCTCCATTTTTTTGAGCTGTTAAAGAGATTTGTGTATCTTGCAGGTTCCCCACTATTTACTTTGCACCAGCTGGAAGTAAGCAAAGTCCAAAGAGATATGAGGTGAGTTAACTCTAACATTGGTCAACTAGCAAGTTTTATGAATAAATGACACTTTACATTCTTAGTCTGCTTCCAGACAGACACAAAGTAGTTGTAAGGCCTCGTTCACACTTCAGTGAATCCCTGATTATGTATGATTTATTTATGAAAATCAACTGAGACCTGCACTACTTTTGTCCATGATACTGACCAGACAAGCCCATTGAAGTCTAAGGGTCTGTAAAAAAAAAAAAACACTGACAGAACACACATGGCGTCAGTCAGGGGCGGATTGGGAACTCAAAGTGGCCCTGGAAAAAAGGTAATAGTGGCCCCATGTTGTGGGTGGAGCCAAATTAGCAGAAGGTGTGACCAAGCCAAATGGGCGGGGTCAAGACACCAGCCTATTTTACACCTTAGTGACAGCATTTTTGTTATTTTTCTTCATGTCCCAAGAGTGCCTTTTTTATTTTCAAGTCAATGTAGCTGTAACTCTCATATCTCCAGAACCACCAAACAAATGAATGAAGCAGCTGCAAGTATGCCGGACAGGCCGCTCCATTTATTTCGGGGGCTCCATGGGGGCATTGCTTTTTTTTTTTTTTTTTTTTTTGCTCCCCACCAAAACCTGGCTTAGTGCCATTCATAAATGACCCTTATTATTCCTGAAGGTCTGAATGCACAGATTGCCTTTACTTGATTAATTGAATGATGCAGTAAACTGCAAGTTTATAAAGGGTGCTGGCACATATAGTGGTTCTGCCGCATTTTTGGTGTGGCAAAAAAAAAATGCAACAATATACTTGCATTGATTGTGCTTTTTTTTTTTTCCAGTAAACACAACAGACCTAAATTACATTAATTTAACTGTAGTTTTAATTAATGTAATTTAGTTTTGCTGTGTTTTTTCCTTTTGCTGGATGAAAAAATGCACCATAAATGCTAGTATATTGTTGCAAAAAAACTGTATGTGAGGTGCGTTTTTTTTTTTTTTTTTCTTTGCTGCACCAGAATGCACAGGCAACATCCTTGCGGTTGCTGCAGATGGATGCAGGCCCATTCAACTTGAATAGGTCTGGGACAGAGATAAGTGAACGTGCTCGAAACGAGCACTGTACCGCTCGGCTCCACTGCGCTCGCATGGGGCGCATGTTTGAACATGTTCAGTTGTTTTTTGGGGTTTTTTTGCGATGCGGAGGCTCCATAGTGCTTTCGTGGGGCTCCGTTCCACATGACACTGAAGTGAATGGGTCCGCGGTGCGCAAACGGCTGGTGACCGTATATTGCAGACCCGCTGTTTGGGGGCTGCAATATGGCCCGGCTGGCACACGGCCGTGTGCATGAGCCCTTATACAACATAACAGCAGCAGTGAGTGTTACAGATGCAAAAACACCCACAGCTGCCTTACAGCTTTACTGCCACTATACAGGCAATCCAGTGGAGTCCTCTATTACTCCAGGGGTCCTGGTGTGTATAGTGGAACTGACAATTATTTACCACTGACACAAGTGTAATGTCATTATGAAAGGACATTATCTTGTTCAGCTATGGCCAATTGATTTACAGCTGCTTCACCTCTTCCCCCCCCCCCCCCCCCCAACAACCCTTCCCTACTTTGAGGACTCCGGAGCCCATAAAGATGAAGTGAATTAAATAAACATTGACCAAACAAATTCTAAAGTTCCGTTATAGGGTCTCAATACCGGAAAAAAACGCTTGTTTTGTCCCCATTCATTGTCAATGGGGACAAAACTGAACTGAAGACAACGGAATGCTCCTAAATGCATTCCGTTCCGTCTTCAGACCGGAGAACAAACCGCAGCATGCTGTGGTTTGCTCTCCGGTCCAGGCATCCGCACCAAGACGGATCCGGAATGACCCCCAATGCAAGTCAATGGGGACGGATCCGTTTGGTGTGGACACACCAGTAATCCGGATCTGTCCTCCATTGATTTCCAATGGGGGGTCATTCCGGATCCGTCTTACATACATACATACATACATACAAATACAACTACAGACAGACATACTCACATACTCCAGGGACGCCGGCAGCATGTCTTCATGCGCCTCCTGCGCGCAGCTATGACGTTTCCCCACTGCGCCCAGCAGAGGGCGCTGTGGGGAATCGTCATCACTGCGCGCAGGAGGCGCGTGAAGACGTCCCTGGAGTACCTGAGTCTGTCTGTCTGTCTGTATGTCTGTGTCTTGTTTCAATGTGTGTCATGTGTGGGGCCGGAGCGCTGCTCCGGCTCCACACATGTATAGCGTTAGCATGGATCCGTTGGCACCCTTTAGGTGCCGGATCCGTGCTAACGCTAGTGTGAAAGAGGCCTTAACTACACACAATCAGACTCAGCTCTCAGCAGGGGGTCAGGAGAGGCAGCCCTTACTTCTTCCGTGCCGCTAGCTCTGTCTACAGGGCAGACGACTGCAGCTGCTTCATAAATCAGCGTCTGCTTCGTTCGGCACTGGAGTGAAGGGGGAGGAGCAGTGCTGGGCTCCTGCACTATCCCTCTCTCTGCTGTTCAGCCTGTGCAAGGCCATTGAAGCTCCACAGTATCCCTGTTGGTGGCTGCTGCTAAGTGAGGGGAGGAGCAGCAGCTTCAAAGTATTCCACCCACAGCAGGACCTGCGATATGAGGTACAGTCTGTCATACACATCTTAGGGTGCCGGCCCTGTGCGCACACAGTGCCAGCGGCCCCTAACATAGTAAAAGGCAATTAGCCCACCGGGAATCTTCCCGGCAGGGTACGTTGCCAATCCGCCCCTGGCGTCAGTGTTCCGGATATGCCCTGGAAACCAATTTTCAGCCTAGCAGAGCACATGGAATGCAGATGACACATGCAGGGCCAGAAAACAGACTTGACCGTGTCTGTTTTGCACTCTGTGAATTGCAGATCCGCAAAACATGAATGCCGGCCATGTACATTCTGCATTTTACGGAACGTCTGGCCCTCAATACAGCAGTCCTATCCTTGTCCGTGTATAGGGACAACAATAGGACATACTCTATTATTTTTTTTTTTTTTTTTGCGGGGCCACTGATGGATTGCTGTGCTAATCTTTTGCAGCCCCATTGAGGTGAATGGGTCTGCATCTGACCCGCAAAAAATGTGGCTTGGATGCGGACCCAAACCACGGTCGTGTGCATGAGACCTAAATGTGGAAATTTTTCCTGGATGAAAAACTGACTGTCTTGACAGTCACTGACACTGAAATGTGACAAAGCCTTAAGCAGCTCTTAGATATTAAATAACTGTCAGCAAAACTGCCCTGTCTCCACCACTTCTACATAAACACGCTTGCTTGGAGTGTTTTAATCAGATGTGAAATATGGATAAGCAACCACCAGACAGTGGTGCCATCTGCCTCCAAGATGTAAGCTGTTAGAATCCAACCTCTTGTTGAGTCACCCACTGATGGGCTACGACAATGCACATTACATTTTTTTTTTTCTAGGATTTTTTTTTTTCCTCTCATCTTGCCTCATTCTGCAAGCCTTACTCACAAATGTTTGTTCTGATTGTAGGGTGGCAGGGAGGTTAGTGACTTCCTCAGCTACTTGAAGAAGGAGGCTACAAACCCTCCAGTTGTTAAAGATGATGAAAAACCCAAAAAGAAGAAGAAAGAAGAATTGTAAAGGTCCTCTTGACAAAGCACTTCTGCAGGTTGGGGTTGTCATCCTGACATTACTGGGATTTAATGGGGACCCAACATGTGGACACTGAAGCAAAGCTTTATTGAAAGGAATTTGACAGTTGTATAGAGATTACTTCTTAGATGCACTGCTGGAAAGATCCAAGGACCTATGAATATCTGTGGTTTGTCTGGGGGAACCACTTTTCCATCTAGGTTGGGAGGGACAGGGTGGGGGCAGGGATATGAAATTGGATGGTATTTGTTTTGTTACCTTTTTTATTTTATTTTATTTGTTTTGTACATTTGAACCTGATTCGATAATAAACACCCCTCCCCCACCTGAAATGTGTGACTCAATTTATCCTGATATTTCACAGTGGAAAAGGAACTTGCTGTCTATGGTAGCCAAGAATGGGGGGGGTTGGGGGGAGAACACCACATTACCCATAGCATGTCTGCATAAGGCCCACGTACACAGACAAATAATCTGTCCATAAGGGAGCGCTGATTGACCATAGCTTGTGTATCGGCACTTCAGTACAATGTCTTCGTTAATATGGGCCTGTCAGTTGACTGTAAACGTAAGGACTTTGGGCTTGCTGATGGCTTAGTTTGTCTGGACAAAATGGACAGATATTTTTCAAAGGAAGGCGAGGGAGAGACAAAAGCTTTATGGTGTAACCTTCTGAAATGACTTGATTAATCCAGGGATCCAATCCCTGATCGCACTAGACTGTGGCCTTCCTCCCACCTAAGGAGACCTGGCATAAGAAGTTTTGCAATAGAGCAGCGGAGGAATTAGCCATTTCTCTACCATGAGGTCTATGAAAACTTCCCCTTCCAGAAATGGAATTCCTCTCCTATTCAAAAATCCTCTCCCGTGGGTTCTGTAACCACAAGAGCAGTGGTCTCCAACCTTTCATACCTTGAGAGCCACGTTCAGTGCTGAGAGATGCTCATGAGCCATACTTCGCATTCATCAGCCCTTCACTGTCCCCCAATTACTGATGGCATCCGTATTTGGTCTGTGGTTTTCACGAATCGTTGCTAGAAAATGCTCTGGAAGTCTTACAGCCTAATGGCTCATTCAGACGGCTGTAAGTGTTTTGCGGTCTGCAAATTGCAGATCCATAAAACACATTTACTGCCCGTGTGCATTCCGCATCTTGCGGGGAACACAGGGCCAGCGCTATGTAGAAATGGGACATTTTCTATATTTGCGGGGATGCAGACAGCCCACGGTGTGCCGTCCCCATCTTTTGCAGCCCTATTGAAATGAATGGGTCCACACCCGTTCTGTAAAATTGTGGAATGGATGCGGACCCATACATACGGCCATCTGAATAGACCCTAACAGTGTCTGTGAGACACTGATGGAAAAACTAGAAACCACAGATCAAACACTGATGGATCATGAACAGTTGCATGGTTCAAACATGGACTTTGCCGTCATGGACATAGGCATGTGAATAAAGCCTTGGGCCTCGTTCACGTTTCCATTCTTCACTGACATGCGCGATCTCCATTTTCTGAGGACAGCACACATACTCATTTATTTTAATTCCAAAATGTATTTATTGGGTTGATTGCAAAAATGGAGAAGTCATACATAGTACATACAAATACATAATAGATGGATAGATTTCTCCTATAGTTACAAGCATATGTAGGATACAGTATAATTAAACATCAATTATGGAAAACAAAACAATCGTATAACATTTATAGATTCATTAAAGAACAAGAGTTGCTTAGGGTAGTCGGTATGGGGTGAAAAGGGAGCATTCCCCCGGGCTCTCCCGGTCAAAGAGAGGGAAGGATGAGGAAAGAATGCGGATGGGTATGGAGAGTCTTCCAGACCTCAGAGCGTCAAGTTAAAGAGAGAAAGTATTGTAGGTTAGGAGATTGGGAGCAGTTTAACCAGGGAGACCATATTTGCTGATGGCGCTCCCTAGTGTCGGTCAGTGTAGCGTTCAGTTTTTCATACAGCTATACGATTATCCCTGTGTATAACTGCTGACACGGGGAGAGAGAAGGGGTTCGCCGTTTGGAAGCTATGTATATAAATTAGAGGAGTTTATATGCAGTATAATTAAATGTTGGTGGTTTAACCCCTTCCCGACCAGCGCCGTACTAGTACGGCGCTGGCCAGGACTTTAAAGATGACGCCCGCTCCTGCACGGAGCGGGCGTGATTGCTGCGGGTGAACTGCTTTTCCCACTAGCAGATTCCCGCGGCTAATGTCCGCGACCGGCTAACGTGCCGATCGCGGACATTTAACCCCTTGGGGGCTGCAGTCAAGCCTGACCGCGGCACCCGAAGGTGGCAAACACCGGGCGGAGCCGGAGTGTGCCTGCAGCAGCCCCTGTTATAGTAAATGACAGTAGGCTGCTGCATAGTCTTTCCTATGGAGCCCTTGCATAGGAAAGCAGTAAAATCATCATAGACTCCAATGTAAGTGCATTGGAGTCTATCATATAAGCAATCAAATGATTGCTTCTTATAGTTCCCTATGGAACTTCCTATATTATGCAAGTGCATAATATGTCTGGCCTGTTATATGCCCATATAAAGCGGAAAATTGCGGTCTGAGGGACTTAATAGCTGAGCCTGTAATTGGTATGGGAAGAGAGCGGAAGAGATACAGTATCTGGGGCAGGGTGACCATTTTAACAGTATGTATTCTGCCTATCCATGAGAGAGTGGGAAAACTCCAGTTAAGTAATTCTTGAACATACCCATTTATTTTAAGGTGTGTACACATCCCATGTCAGGGGAAAAAAAATCATGGAGACATGCACTGCTTTGGTTTGTGATGTGGGCCAAACATGCCCATTGAAGGTTATGGATATGAGAAAAAGCACTTGCACAACACAGATGCCATCAGTGTTTGGTTCGTTTATTACTGACTACTAGAAGCAGATACTCTGGAAATGAATGCCTCATGCACAGCACTATGTGTTTTGTGGTCTACAAAGCACGGATTCAGGTTGTTTGCATGGAGCCATTTTTTTAAACCCCTGTAGAAATGTCCTATTGTCTGCAAAATGGACAAGGATAGTATGTTAAAGGATTTTACTACTGATGACCTACAGTATCTGATCAGTGGAGGTCCTGAGGATAGGTCATCAGTAGTAAAATCCCAGACAACCCCTTTAACTTTTTTTATGTATGCTATGGTGTTAACTTTTTTTTATTTTATATACAGTACAGACCAAAAGTTTGGACACACCTCATTCAAAGAGTTTTCTGTATTTTCATGACTATGAAAACTGTAGATTCACACTGAAGGCATCAAAACTATGAATTAACACATGTGGCATTATATACTTAACAAAAAAGTGTGAAACAACTGAAAATATGTCTTATATTCTAGGTTCTTCAAAGTAGCCACCTTTTGCTTTGATTACTGCTTTCCACACTCTTGGCATTCTCTTGATGAGCTTCAAGAGGTAGTCACCGGAAATGGTATTCCAACAGTCTTGAAGGAGTTCCCAGAGATGCTTAGCACTTGTTGGCCCTTTTGCCTTCACTCTGCGGTCCAGCTCACCCCAAACCATCTCGATTGGGTTCAGGTCTGGTGACTGTGGAGGCCAGGTCATCTGGCGTAGCACCCCATCACTCACCTTCTTGGTCAAATAGCCCTTACACAGTCTGGAGGTGTGTTTGGGGTCATTGTCCTGTTGATAAATAAATGATGGTCCAACTAAATGCAAACCGGATGGAATAGCATGCCGATGCAAGATGCTGTGGTGGCCATGCTGGTTCAGTATGCCTTCAATTTTGAATAAATGCCCAACAGTGTCACCAGCAAAGCACCCCCACACCATCACACCTCCTCCTCCATGCTTCACGGTGGGAACCAGGCATGTAGAGTCCATCCGTTCACCTTTTCTGCGTCACACAAAGACACGGTGGTTGGAACCAAAGATCTCAAATTTGGACTCATCAGACCAAAGCACAGATTTCCACTGGTCTAATGTCCATTCCTTGTGTTCTTTAGCCCAAACAAGTCTCTTCTGCTTGTTGCCTGTCCTTAGCAGTGGTTTCCTAGCAGCTATTTTACCATGAAGGCCTGCTGCACACAGTCTCCTCTTAACAGTTGTTGTAGAGATGTGTCTGCTGCTAGAACTCTGTGTGGCATTGACCTGGTCTCTAATCTGAGCTGCTGTTAACCTGCGATTTCTGAGGCTGGTGACTCGGATGAACTTATCCTCCGCAGCAGAGGTGACTCTTGGTCTTCCTTTCCTGGGGCGCTCCTCATGTGAGCCAGTTTCTTTGTAGTGCTTGATGGTTTTTGCGACTGCGCTTGGGGACACTTTCAAAGTTTTCCCAATTTTTCAGACTGACTGACCTTCATTTCTTAAAGTAATGATGGCCACTCGTTTTTCTTTACTTAGCTGCTTTTTCTTGCCATAATACTAATTCTAACAGTCTATTCAGTAGGACTATCAGCTGTGTATCCACCTGACTTCTGCCCAACACAACTCATGGTCCCAACGCCATTTATAAGGCAAGAAATCCCACTTATTAAACCTGACAGGGCACACCTGTGAAGTGAAAACCATTTTAGGTGACTACCTCTTGAAGCTCATCAAGAGAATGCCAAGAGTGTGCAAAGCAGTAATCAAAGCAAAAGGTGGCTACTTTGAAGAATCTAGAATATAAGACATATTTTCAGTTGTTTCACACTTTTTTGTTAAGTATATAATTCCACATGTGTTAATTCATAGTTTTGATGCCTTCAGTGTGAATCTACAATTTTCATAGTCATGAAAATACAGAAAGCTCTTTGAATGAGAATGTGTGTCCAAACTTTTGGTCTGTACTATATATATATATATATATATATATATATATATATATATATATTTATTAATTTTTTTCCATTTGTTCTGCATCTGATCTGCAAAAATTAGAGTAGATGCAGAACAAATATATGGTCTTATGCATGGGGCGTAATTTTCAGCAGAGCAATGTCAGTGGAATATGAATAACACATAAAGGGACACAAAAAGCGGACACGGACCAAACATGGATGCTTTATGGACATTTTCACGGATCACGATGGGTGTAGTGGTAATTATGTTGAGTTGCATTTGCAGGAAATTATCTGGATGACCCACTGTCAGACCTACAAGGGTGACCCAATAGAAATCTGCCTTGCTGGGCATATTTTCAGCCCAGATCTTGCTCAACCCATAAATAAGTAATCCGCTCTCGCTGATTATTTTAATGGCTACTAAAAATGAATTATACCAAGCTCAGCCCAGCAATACAATCGACCCTGGTAAAGTTATCAATCTCCAACCAACCTTGAGCCTAGGTTCAACTCCATAGCTAACCAGCCACCATTAAGCATCCCTTGGGACCTTTTTACTGTACTGCTGTGCCCTATTGTCAGTTACTAACAGACTCGCCCAGGTCATTGTGCAGTCCACCAGCGAGAGCCAGCATGACGCTTGGAGGTGGGAAACCAGGTCCATGTGACAGACAGCCCAGGAGCCTGCAGGAATGGCCTGGCCATCTACACTTCAACACAATGGAGCAAGCAGAAGACAGAAGGTGGACCAACAAACAGCCTAAAGCAGCTCTGCACACAGAAGGCATTGTGGCATGTCAGGTCTGTAAAGGGGGAGGAATTTAAGTGCCTTACTCCTACACATGCTCTGATCATCCAAGCAAGTGTGGGAGCCACACATCAGGCAAGCTTGAAGATATCTGCACTAGAGGATGTTGCATCTCACCATTGAGCTCTACATCTAGACCTGTGCAGAATTTCTCTCCAAATAAGGGCCCATTCACACTACCGTGTGAATGGGGTCGCATCTATTCCGCAATTTTGTGGAATAAATGTGGCTCCTTTCATTTCTATGGGCGGCATTTGATCTCGCCGAGCTGCGGCTTGGAGAAAAAAATATAGAACATGTCCTATTCTCCGCAATAGCGGACAAGAATAGGCATTTTGTGTGGGGTGCTGTCCATTCAAATTGCGAAACACACTGGTTGGCATCCGTGGTATTGCCCCTTAAAAAAGGGAATTTTTGGACTCATCAACTGATACCTTAGTTTGGGCTGAAGCAGACTAAAGCCTTATTCATGTCAGTGTTCTGGTTAGTGATTTCCATCAATGATTGTGAGCCAAAACCAGTAGTGAAGCTACACAGACAATATTATATATATTATATAAGGGAAAGAGCCACACCTGGTTTTGGCTCAAATTCACTGATGGAAATCACTGACGTGTGAATGAGGCATACGATTTTCTAAAAGCTGACTAGCCAGGGGATCTTTCAGACTAGCTTCATCTTTCACCGGAACCAGGGTTCTGGTCGACATTTTAGCCACCGGCACATACACTTTGGGAGGAGTCCCAATCCTTAACCTGAACTTGAGCAGAAACAGTAGCTTGAAGCGTTTGCTCAACACCTGAGCTCTTTTAGGTGTTTTACATTCCCAATCCTAAAAGCCTCTAGCGTTTTTATATAGGGCAAAGGTTTTAGGTTTCTTCTGAGCCCTTTGATCTTCTGAAGCGGATTAGACGGCTCTGATCAAATGGCACAAATTAGCTGGATTTTTGTCAACTGAGAAAAAGGCTTCCTCTAGGAAATTTCTCCTCTTCTGAAGTAGATGAAAACACTCCAACTATCAGAAGTTGCTAGATACCTCCAACCACACTGGGAGGGTAAAAGGACAGCACTTGTGAATGAGTGACCACAATCTCACACATAGGACTTCATCTCTTCTAATAAAGCAAAGCAGTACTGGAGCTAACCCTTTGGCTACAGGCTCAACATAAAATCTATCTTCACAGCTTTCTGGAAGTGGCTCATCACAATTAGAACGTGCTTGATGCTGTCTTTTAGAAGAGGATTTCTCTGTTCTGTTGGAGAATCTTCTGGGGTCATCAGATTCATGACTGGCCATCTATAAACATAATAAAACCAAGAGCCCAAACAAGCAAGAAGCCAGTCGTACTTCACTCCAATACTGGCATTGAGAGCAGGGTGCCAGCTATATAGTACAGATGGCACCTGCAAACGATGGTGTGGGTCATCACAGTGCCACACTTTTACAGCGCTGAGAGCTCCCTACACTCAGCAATAGTATAGCACTGGTATAGAGTGGTAATGGCTTAAACCTATTGTTAAAAGTTAGGTTATGTATTCATTGGGATAGAGAATGGTGGTTTAAACATCATACACGAAGGCACATGCACCCTTTCGGATTTTTTTTTTTTGTCTATTCAACAGTGCCACACCTGATCAGAAGGTGCAACTTTGCCTTATACATGCAAAAACACGCACGTACTGTATACTACCTAACCATTGTTATTGGGGTAGGTATCTGACACACGGATTGCTTACACCTAATGCATACATAAGCAATTACAATTCTGTTCATAAAACAGTGAAGGCAGGACATTTTTTACAACCAGTTCATCTCTTCTGGTTTATGTATATGGAGGGGAGTGCTGGATGACTATTGCAGCAAAAAAAAAAAATGCATGATCAACATAGGGTTTCCTTGAGTTTTTTTAATTTTGTTAGAATTTCAAGGACTAAGGCACTTTCAGTTGAACACAGCTCTAATAAGGTTTTTTTCAGTTGTCTCCATGACAGTACACCTACACCAGAAATTGCCCAAACCCACAGGAAAACCACAGTGTTTTTCCTTTCCCTGTACCGGACAGAATCTGCAGAGAGGCCAGTGTTTCTTAGCACTAATGATGGGAAGAACGATCCATATAAGTATTAAGGGGGAAAGCAGAGGAAGTTGGCAAAGCTAAATAGCTGCCTACCCTCTTCATAAAATTCTACTTAGGATTGCCA
The DNA here is from genome assembly GCA_900303285.1 of Rhinella marina. Lineage (NCBI taxonomy): Eukaryota > Metazoa > Chordata > Amphibia > Anura > Bufonidae > Rhinella > Rhinella marina. The sequence continues at coordinate 155,954 of ONZH01026422.1, read as the reverse complement.
TACTCTTTTAAGAGTGCTGCTTCCTTACCCCACTAGTCCTGCTGCGGCTCTCCAGTGGAAGTCTATGCAGTCAGGCTCAAGGTCTAGTCAATTTCTGAGCTTTAATCCCATACACCAGCTGGTGTTTGGGGTGGTATGCGAAGTGGAAAGCAGCTTTGAATTTCCTTCTTGTGTTTGGAATGTATGGAGCATGTATAAAATCCATAATGTTTGCTTGAGGTTAGAATTTTATTCTACTATAGATGTCTTCCCTCTCCTGCTAGTAGTTAACCTATACCTGTAGGAGTCAACCAAAGACATTAATATGGGACCACATCAATGGAGGCTTGTCGTTTTTGGTGTCTCCTGTGTTCAACAATGAGATGAGAGAAAACCTTAATGAGAAAATTTTCTGAGTTGGGCCTTGTACTTCTAAGATTTGGCCTACAGCTTCTGTGCTCTGGCCTAATGCCTCTGTGTTTGGCCTTCAGCCTTTTTGGGGATTTGGCCTTGTGCCCCTGAGCTTACTGGGAGAATAGCAATTTGCCCTTAATTAAAGAGTAATATCTATTTCTTAAGTAGATATTACTACATGGGCACCGGTCGTGTGCTCTCCACATCGCGGATGGGGTCCCATTCACTTAAATAGGTCCTTAATCCGGAAAGGTCGGTGCAGAATGGAGTCACAGGACACCAATGGAAGCACTAAGGAGTGGGGTTTCTGTCCGTGCCTCTGCACCGCAAAAAAGTAGTGCATGCATCATCTGCGTACGGCGGCCCTTCAGTCAGTGCCTGCAGCACGAGCCCAGCCGGAACATGTTCATGTACATGAGGCCTAGACGAAATATGCAGTACTGGAGTACTCTTTTAGTTTAGGTCCCTCTCTGTATTTAATTCGTTGGTAGTCCTCAGGTGTGCTGTTGTGGAGATGACTGGGAAAATAAGTCACTGGTAATATGGTTTCTTGGAAGTCTTCATGACAGCATCCATAATTTCCCACCCCATGTCTCTTTTTGGGAGTTTAAAGTATTATAATTTACATTACTTCCTCCTTGGAGACTCTTTGTAAATCACTGCATGTGGTCTTCCTGTTCAGATAGGTTCAGGAGAAATCCCAGGTGTGCTGTCGTGAAGACTTCCAGGAAACCGGATTACTGTCGAGTGTAATACTCATTTTTTGTTCTGATTCATACATTGTCTGAAAGGTAGAAAGAAAAAACTTGAACCATGTTCCACCAGATGCTGCAGCAGGGGAACCATAGTGGCTTTGCTGTATGCATGAGTCCTAAGGCCACATACAGGTGGGCAATATAGGGGAGACACATGTAGAGCAAAAAAATAGAATGGATTTGGTCAGTAGTATTCTGGAATAACTTTCCTGAATAGAAGAAAGGGGAAGGAATCCCATGGTGAAGGTAAAACCTTGTTCCCTGTCCATAATTTGCAAGTAATTATGTGACCACATCTCTACCTCATCCCTCAAGGGTACTTGTATATGGACACTGATGGTTTTATCTTCCTCAGGTTCTGAGAAATATTATTGAAAAACCTCTTTAAAAAAAAAAAGCAAGGCATGCAAAAAACATCAAAGAGCCATTAAAAACCACCAGGTGCTAAAACACACTATATGGGCAAAAAATGCCTCCATAAACGCTGACTAAGGCCCCATTCACACGACTGTATTTACATTTCCGCATCTTATCCGCAATTTTGCGGATAAGATGTGGAACATACGGACCCATTCATTTTTCCATAGGAGAAAAAAACCGTGTGCATTCCGCATCCGTATATCACGGAAGATCTCCCGCACAAAATATAAAGCTTGTCCTATATTTGTCTGCACGCACGGACAAGTATAGGCATTTTGAATGGTACCGCCTGGCGTGTGTTCCGGGCGGTGCGGTACACACGCCGGGCGCCCCCCCCGTATTATTGCGGGTCCACATTTTTGCGGACCCGCAAATATACGGTTGTGTAAATGGGGCCTAAGGCTTAATTCAGACGTCTGTGGAGCACGGTCCGTGAAAACCCGGACCGTGCTCCTTCTGAGGGCAGGAGCGCACGGTGTCATTGGTTGCTATGACGCCGTGCGCTTTGTGAGGCAGCCACTGTACAGTAATACACTGTACACACTCGTATCAAGTGTTTCAGTGTACAGCGGCAGCCTCACAAAGCGCACGGCGTCATAGCAACGCTGTGTGCTCCTGCCCTCAGAAGGAGCATGGTCCGGGTTTTCACGGACCGTGCTCCACGGACATCTGAATTAAGCCTTAAAGCCTCATTCACACGTCAGTGTTTTGATCAGTGATTTCTATCAGTGATTTCTATCAGTGATTGTGAGCCAAAACCAGGACTGGATCCTCCACAGATATAAGTTATAAGGGAAAGATCTGCACCTGTTCTGTGTTTCCAGTCAATTCTGTTTTTGGCTCAAAATCACTGATGGAAAACACTGACTGAACACTGACGTGGGAATGAGGCATAACTCAGGTGGGCATTTGGCATAGCGGATCCTATACATTAGTTATGCACATTTGGCATCCGTTTGAGCCATTTCTATCAGAGATCCCTTATTTCTGATGGATCAGAAGAATGGAAAAATGGTGGTGATGTGAACTCCCCCAAAGACAGATTTACTGTTAGTTTTGATAAATTAGGCCCTACATGCTGCATCCTAATGGTAGTGTTTATGAGACTCGGCAGAGTGGTAGAATGAACACAAATGTGCTTAAACCCCAATTAACCATGCTCAATAATAAAAAAAAATGGACAAAGAAATGCAGTTTTATTTTGCTTGGTAAAGGCTATGGTTCATAAGTGCTATTTGTTACAAGTACTGCCTGGCCCCATTTGGGAAATGTCCACACCAACAGCATAGTGCATGAATTCTTTCTTGTGTTCCAGGATTAGGCCTTTTATATACTGCGCAATCCTTCCCGATAAATCATTACACCGTACAGTGATTTCTACATTTTTACGTATCCCAAGTGGCTTCTTTCTGCTTTGCACTTATTCAATCTTGATTTTGGCATGTCAACTGGGAAACCAAAGAAGCTGACACATCTCATTTTGTACATCCTATAGTGCTGTGTCCTCCTTAAGGCAGTGTGTGATTCACCAAGGCTATTTACTATAGTATCTATCATACGGTAGTTGGATGGCACTTTTGTTTCCCTCCGTAATTTGCTTGTTTTGCTGAGAAGTCCTTTTCCATAAAAGCTCATGGTCAGATCCACTGTGCTGATAGACGGCCCGTCGTCTCATGGTACGGATCAAATGTAAAGATGTCTTGCTAAGTTGGTGTATTCTTTTCATACTCCAGAATCAGGTGCTTAATGTGAGAGAGTTTGTGATGCAAATATTCACAGCGTATTTTCTCTTCCCTGTAGCCGGGATATGTCTGAGTGAAGAAACATTCATATGTAAGTTTTAATTCTTCAGGTACTCGCCAGGATACAAACAAGCAGATTTTAAATTGTGTATAAGGCCTCATGCACACAATCATATGCGGTACGCAAATCATCGATACCAGCCGAGCGCATGCCGCCATTTTTTAAACTCCTGTAGAAATGCACTATTTTTGTCCACACAACGGACAAGAATTGAAAATGTTCTTTCTTTTTTGCGGGACCACGGAATGGACATATGGATGTGGACAGTACACGGTGTGCTGTCCGCATCCTTTGTGGCCACAATTAAATTAATGGGTCTGCATCCGATCTGTAAAAAATGCGGACCGAAAATACAGTTGTGTGCGTGAGGCCTAAATATTGCAGTCTATCCCTAACCTCTACCCTGCTAAGTGGGGGCAAACGTGGTATAAGGGTCCATTCACACGACCATATTTATGGCTTTGTAATTTTGCGGAATGGATGTGACACATTTATTTCAACAGGGTCGCAAAAGATGCAGACAGGCCTGTCTCATTTATCATTTTCTGCGCCTGTTTTAGGCATAGAAAATGTTCTAAATTTATGCCAGCAAGGAAGCTGGCGTAGGTTTACACCGGTGGTGGATGCGCCAAAGTTATGTAGACATCGGCACCTCTACATAACTTCGGCGGATTCACCGCCAGCGCAGGGGTTATTAACACTGGTTATTAATTTATGCGCAACGCATAGATGCTCACTGCTATCTGCTAGCTCTGGCCAGTGTCCAAAACTTTCTATTCAAAAATAAGGCAGACTGTCAAGCAAATCTGTAAGTATAAGTACCTTCTTGAACTTCTTATATTCTGATAGAATTTTATTTTCAACCATCTGAAAGAGAAGGTTATGATATTTTAGAGTTTTTCTATGAACAGATATACAGAAAAATAAATGAAGCAATGCATATCAGTATATTCATCTGATGTCTAACCAAGTCAAGCCAGTATGCTGACATTACATTGAACTACATATGTAACATTTTCATTCTCTTTTATCAAGTAATATAGAGGATGACCTTACTGTGTCTTAAGGGGGTTGTCTGGGCCACGGTAGGACCCATCTATCCACCTTCATTAATCTTTCCATCTGAATACCCAGATTCTGATCTGGTCTATGGACAGACATCACTTCCGCAGCATAGGACTGGGCCAGAACTATTTGTTTTGCTGGGGCGTGTGCAGATGACGTGGAGACAAATAGCTCTGGCCTATGTACACAGCGCCTGCCCAGTCCTAGGGTGTGAAAGTGATGTCTGTCCATAGACCAGACAAGAATCCAGATATTCAGACTGATGGACATGACATTGGTGGATGTTGGATTTCTGAAAAGAGGCACTTCGTGTGAACAGGTTCCACAGCGGGGATCCATGCAGCTTCTTTCTTCTGCAGTCAAGTTAGGATTAGTTAGGGGTTGTCTCACTTCATGAAATGGCAGCAAAGGAGGCAATATGGACAATCACAATACATTAGTAAGTGCCTTATATTAACTGCATCTACATGATAAATGCCATTTGCTGAAGTGAGACAACCCCTTTAAGGTGGGTTGATGGGTCCCAGAATACTATTTTAATACATGCATTGCTACTGTCAATACTGTGCTCACAGATTCCTATAAAGCAATCGGATTACTGCCTGCTGTACAGACTACATCCAAATTTCCCAGCTTTCACCCAGGCATTATGTCTGGATTAATATGGTTGATCCTGCTGACGGGTGCTCTTTAGGGATAATATATCCCAAATAATTTCTCTAAACGTTTCTCTTTTTCTGTGTCTATGAAAAAGCAAATAAAGCTACTTTCACATCTGCACTTTTCCATTATTGAGATCTGTCATAGGATCTCAATAACAGAGGAAAACGCTTCAGTTTTATCCCCTTCAGTTCCCATTCAATGTCAATGGGAACAAAACTGAAAAGAACGGAATGGAGTCACCAGAATGTATTCCGTTCCGCAGCGTTTTTCAGTGCGTCCCAGGATGCAGAGCAAGACGGATCCAGCATGAAACATAATGTAAGCCAAAGGTGCCTGATCTGTTTTCTTGGACACAAAAGAAAACGGGTCTGCGCCCATTGACTTATAATGGTTTTAGTGAGGGATCCGTCATGGCTATTTTAGAGATAATACAACTGGATCCGTTTATAATGGCCGCAGATGGTTGTATTATGCTAACTGAAGCGTTTTTGCTGATCCATGATGGATCCAGCAAAAATGCAGATGTGAAAGTAGCCTAAAAAAGTATTTTTTTTTGTTATTACGTTACATTTTGATAACTTGAGACCGAAGTGTCTATTAATAATATAATTTGCATCAATCTGGCCACTTTATGTAGATATTTAGATATTGCATCCCAACCTTGTGCTCTACTGTTCCTTGCTGATACTTCTTCATTCTAGATCCAAGCTGCACGAACCTCTCTAGCACTTTAGCAATCTTGGCATGCAGCTCGAGATATTCTGTGTAATCAGAGGCAAAGTCGTCTTCGTACAATTTCCGCTGATCTTCTGATGTAATTGTGGTGTATTTACTGCACATTACAAAAGAGAGGAAATTTAGCCTATTAAATACAGTTATCAATTAATCTTTCCATTTTAATGTCTGTTCTTTTTTATGAACAATCCTCCTGATTTTCCATACATACCACAGATAAAAGGACATGTAGGGTGTGTTACCCAAACTGTCCACTAGGTGGAAACATTGTCCTGATATTCTGGAACTACATGCTGCAGTTCACAGTGGGGGAGGTTATGTTCAGCACAATGGCTGTATCCAGTAAGCTATGCAGGGTCAGACAGGCCCAGCACAGTACCAGAGGATCCTATGGTGGGCACAAGCTCTGATAATAATGGAGCTCTAATAAAACAGGGCCCTTAAAGGGGTATTCCCATTAGATACAATGGAGGCCCACCTCTGGGACCCACATCTAGAACGAGAATGGAGCGGGGAGAGCTGTGGCTGGAGGACCCTGGATTTCCTGGGGTCCATCCACCACCAAGTGCTGCTCCCTAATGCTCCCATACAAGTGAATGGGAGTGCACCGCCGACACACAGCCCCTGCTCCTATCCATTTCTATGGGGAAGACGGAAATAGCCGAGCCAGCACTTGGCTATTTTCGGCAGCCACATAGAAATGAATGGAGGGCGGCTGCGCATGTGCAGTGCACTCTCAGTTAATTTCCCTGCTCCGTTCTCATTGTAGGGGTGGGTCCCAGAGGTGGGACCAGCATGTATCAGACAGTGGAGGCATAGTCTAGCGATATGCCCACATTTTCTGAGATGGCAAGACCCTTTAAGATCCTATATACACAGAGGCTGGTCCCTCAGAATCAATTCCGCTGGTGAGACCAAGGGACTTCAGTCCGATGCTGAAGCTATGCCTAATACCCAGAGTTCCAAATTATTATGCAAATTGGATTTGTCAAAGATGTAATTTTATGTTTTTTTCAATTAAACTTAAGGTTGGTATTGTGTCTCAGGGCTCTTTGGATGACTGAAATCGGTCTCAAACACATGTGATAATAAATTTGCCAGTTGAGCTCAATGAAAGGAAAACTACTTAAGAAGGACGTTCCACATTATTAAGCAGGCCAGAGGTTTCCAGCAATATGGGAAAGAAAAAGAATCTTTCTGCTGCCAAAAACGTCAAATAATGCAATGTCTTGGACAAGGTATGAAAACATTAGATATTTCACGAAAAACTTAAGTGTGATCATCGTACTGTGAAGAGATTTGTGGCTGATTCAGAGCACAGACGTGTTCGTGCTGATAAAGGCAGAATGAGGAAGATTTCTGCCAAATTCATCGTATTAAGAGGGCAGCTGCTAAAATGCCCTTACAAAGCAGGAAACAGGTATTGGAAGCTGCTGGTGCCTCTGGAGTCCTGCAAACCTCAAGGTATAGGATCCTCCAGAAGCTTGCAGTTGTGCAGAAACCTACTATTTGGCCACCCCTAACCAGTGCTCACAAGCAAAAATGGTTTGCAGTGGGCCCAGACATACAGGAAGCAAACAGCCTTGTTTACTGATGAGTGCTGTGCATTCCGTGATGGTCCATATGGATGGTTGGTGGATGGCCACCATGTCCCAACAAGGCTACGACCTCAGCAAGGAGGTGGCGGAGTCATGTTTTGGGCTGGAATCATGGGGAGAGAGCTGGTAGGCCCCTGAAGGTGTGAAAATGACCTTGGCGAAATATATTGAGATTCTGACTGACCACTGACCACTTTCTTCCATGGTACAAACAGAAGAACCATGCCTTCGGAGGCCAATTCATCTTCATGCAAGACCAGAGGTGCACCACCAATGAGGCGAAGTGAGGCAACTGCCTCAGGCAACACCGGGTAGGGGTAAGAAGGGGACAGCAGAAGGGCCATGGGCAATGGAAACGCTCATCTCTACATATTCAACTGCATCACTGTACTCAGGACAGCAATACAGTTAAATGCTGAAACAGGGCACATAAGCAATGTCTCCCTCTATACAGAGGACACTAAAATGATTTTTGTACTCTGGCACTTTATAAGGGAGCATTTTTTGTATTGATACACATAAGGGAGAATTTTTGTACTGGCACACATTGCAAGGGGAAATTCTTTTACTGGCAAACATTATAAGGCTTCAGAGACAAGAGATGGCTGAAAGAAATCATCATGGCAGTCTAGTCTGAATGGTGAAGATAAAGAAAGAGAACATCTACATCAGAGGACACATCACTGGATGTAAGAGGTGTGTGGCGCTGTATTACCCTGTATGTTTTGTAGGTCTCTGAATGTAATGTTTTCCAAGTATGTCTTTAACAGTAGGGCTGGAGGGAAAGTGGTTAGGTTAAGAAATTGGCATGAAGGGGGGGGGCACTGTTTCAGTTTTCGCCTCAGGCAGCAGAAAGGCTAGGTGCACCCCTGTGCACGACAAAGCACCATCATGCTGAGTCATTGGCTGCTATGGGCATAAAAGGAGAGAAACTCATGGTGTGGCCACCATCCTCCTCTGACCTCAAACCTATTGAGAAACTTTGGAGTATCCTCAAGCAAAAGATCTATGAGGGTGGGAGGCAGTTCACATCAAAACACCAGCTCTGGGAGGATATTCTGACATCCTGCAAAGAAATTCAAGCAGAAGCTCTCTAAAAAGTGCAATAGATGCAAGAATTGTGAAAGTGGTATCTAAGAAGGAGTCCAATGCTAACATGTAACTTTGCCTGTTAAGATGTTTCTGATTGGAATAGCTTATTAGCTGATTTCAGTAAAGGTGACTTCTTAAAGGGTTTCTGTCACCAGAAATCACCCTATTAAACCAAGTATCATTTGCAATGAGCAAATGACACTTGATGACAGTAATGTTAGTCTCATATTTCTCCGTCCAGCAGTTTAGCCAAAAAATACGTTTTTATAATCTGCAAATGACCTCCCCTAGGTGCAGTAGGCGTGAACCTGCACCTAGAAGAGGCCGTAATAACGCCTCTTACCACGCCTCCGTAGCGCTGATTGACAGGGCCGGGCAGCCAGCTCTTTCGGCTCCCGGCCCTGTACGATCCCGAAATCCCGCGCCTGCGCACTGCGGTAGTACATCCGCGCACGCGCGTTGAGAGCCGGCTGCCGCCCGGGTCCCGGCTCCTTCGTGCGCGGATGTACTACCGCAGTGCGCAGGCGCGGGATTTCGGGATCGTACAGGGCCGGGAGCCGAAAGAGCTAGCTGCCCGGCCCTGTCAATCAGCGCTACGGAGGCGTGGTAAGAGGGGTTATTACGGCCTCTCCTAGGTGCAGGTTCACGCCTACTGCACCTAGGGGAGGTCATTTGCATATTATAAAAACGTATTTTTTGGCTAAACTGCTGGACGGAGAAATATGAGACTAACATTACTGTCATCAAGTGTCATTTGCTCATTGCAAATGATACTTGGTTTAATAGGGTGATTTCTGGTGACAGAAACCCTTTAATGCTGCAGATTCAACAAATGACAGTTTTCAGTTCTTAACAACCTATTAATTGAAGCGCTGTTGTGCATAATAAATTGGAACATTAAGTTTTTTAATTTGTGGAAAAATATTGTTATCATTAGGAGGTTTGTTCAATAAACATTGTTTTATACTCTAACGGTTGATGACTTGAAAATTATACTGACTGTCGTGTGCATCGGCCATTTAGGAAAATCAGAGAAAAATAACATTTGCATAATAATTTAGGACGTGGTGTTATGGGCACTGCATATATACGAAGATATGAAATTTAAAACTTCAAGCCTGCAGCTATATTTCTTTTACTTGGCACACAGCATAGAAATGAAGATGCTAAGCAAACTATGAAACGTCTAACACATGTCAAGACTAATAAAAGAATGTAAAAAATACACACATTTAAGACTGGAATATAAATACAATATTCAGTATATAAATTCTTACGGTTATAACTATGCATGCCTCAATTCACACAAGTTTGGACAATACCATAATAATTAGACCGCTAGTGGCGTTTATTAATGGCATTGGCACCTCCTTCTTGACTTGATAATTTATTAAACACATTATTGGGGGAATTTATCATTCGCAATGGTTTTGGTGTCAATTTTAAGTCTCTCTTTGCTTTGTGAAGTTTATGAAATTTATGAAATGGCACACAGTAGTACTATATTTAGCGCCAATGCAATGTGGTGCACGCCTATGTTTGTAAAAGTACAGCGGGGCGTTGCCTGGCGTGGAGATGTGACTCTTTTGTGACGCACATCATAAATGATACTTAATGGGGTATTCTGGTTACATTAAGTTATGCCCCATGGGGATAGGGATAGGGTGTCCTACCACTGGGACCAAACCAATCATGAGAATGCAATGAACAGAGCGGCCGGTTCGGGCATGCGCGTGGCTGCTCCATTCATTTCTATGGGCGTTCTGGATAAAGCCGAGTGCTGTATATCCCATAGATATGAATGGAGTGGCCTCACGCATGTCCGTCATTCCCAAATGATAGAACACTATACTGTGTACCAGAATAGTCTTTTCTCTTGATGGGAATGAGAAAAAACAGAGTGCACACAGAAGGCATCCATATCTGTGGTAGCAGATCTGTGTCCGTATTGCGGCCTGCAAACAGGTGGGCCACAATATATGGGCACCGGCCGTGTGTGTACCGTATCATGGATGTGGACTCATTCAATTGAATGGATCCATGATCCAGAAGATACGGCGTGGAACGGAAGCATGGATCGTAAGACCATGGAAGCACTACGGAGTCTGCGGACTGTCGGATGCAGATCGCAGACCCCACCCAAGTGAATGGGTCTGCACCACGGGCACAGCCAGCACAGTCGTGTGCGTGAGTCCTTAGGATGGTGTCACACTACATCTTTTTTGCAAAAAAACCCAAAACAACACACCTCTTTTTTTTTAGCTGTTTCTCAACATTTTTTGCAATGAAAAACACTGTATCCAGATGGTACGTGGTTGTCAATAGTAACTGGTAAATCACCACACAATCTTTGGGGGTCATTTATCAAATTCTTTGATACCCCCCTGCCCTGCCAGAAGATGCACCTAATTTTTGACGAGGCGCAGGCTTTGTCTGTTAATTTGATTTTTTTTTCAACTCGACAATGTCCATTTTTTAAATATCGTGACATCGATTTTTTTTTCCTTCTGAACCGCTGAATTAGCACAACATGTGTGGCTCTTTTAAGTCTCTGCCACCCACACTATTAATCCAGGCACAGACTGGAGAGAGACGCACATGCTGCACTGATACAGTGCTCCAGATCAGTCTCCTCCTCCTTCTTGCCTCTTCATGACCCACAATAGATGTGTAAGACACTATCCTCACTGATTGAGCTTCAGCTGCTTTTAGGCTCTCCTGGCCTGGTGTTTCACAGGGGAAATATGGGGTTATTTATTAAACAGAAATACGCCTATATTAGGTGTATTTATGGCGCAGATTGCGGCTTCCTAACATTTTTCTTTTGTTCCCTGTTGTTTTTTTTCTTTTTATCAGATTTGTATCTATGAACCTGGCTGACCTGTTACATGTGTGCTTGGTAGCTGAAGGCATCTGTGTTGGTCCCATGTTCATATATGCCCGCATTGCTGAGAAAAATGAAGTTTTAATATATGCAAATGAGCCTCTAGGAGCAACGGGGGCGTTACCATTACACCTAGAGGCTCATCTCTCTCTGCAACTGGCACACTCTCTGCACTTTGAGAGGGCCAGGCAGTGCAAACATGATCAAGCCTGACCCTGTCAATAAAAGTGCAGAGGGCACAGCAGCTGCAGAGAGAGCAGGAGTAATGACAACACCCCTATTGCTCCTAGAGACTCATTTGCATGTAATAAAACATCCCTTTTCTCAGCAGTGCGGGTACACATGAACATGGGACCAATACAGATGTCTTCAGCTACCAAGTGCACATGTAACAGGTCAGCCAGTTTCATAGCTACAAATCTTCTGACAGAAGCCCTTTAAATCCCAGCATGCTCTGGGTGTGGCGTGTTTACAACACAAAAACTATAAATAAAGTGTAAGTGAGGATCGCTCTTGAACAGTCACTCTGACTGGGTAAGTGCGCCTACTATGTAGATTATCTCAAAGTGTGACAGTAAAAATGGCAGTAGAAATGCATTTGAAATGTAAATCAGGCTGATGTAAATGCATTATCTCCATTAAGGCTCGTTCACTTAGGGTCCTAAATTACACTGCATGAAAAAAAGTATCACCTAAGACTCTGTGGTTGTGGTTTTTGTTGACTTTTGTTATTGCAGAGGTCTGTTGGTAGAAAAAAGCCAGACTGGATGTCAGGGATGTAGCTAAAGGCTCATGGGCCCTGGTGTAGGAGTTCAGCTTGGGTCCCCATTTCCTGCTTTTTGGTCAGGGGCAGGAAAGCATATTGCCTTTGTGTTGCCTGAGGCAAAAATTGAAACAGCATTTCCCCCTGTAACGTGATCAGCATGCACTTTCAATACCAGTGTCTTCTTATGTGACACAAGGCTCTTTGGGCCCCCTCAGGCTCCTGGGCCTGGTAGCGGCTGCTGCCTTTGCACCCCCTATAGCTACGCCCCTGCTGGATGTAGCTGTTTGACATTCCAACCTCATTTACATGGGGCTGCTTTTCTGTCACTATCCTCCTATCTATCCTCTTCTTATAACTGAATAGCGGAAATTTATCAAAACTGATGTAAAGGAAACCTGGCTTAGCCTAGCAACCATTCAGACTGATCCTTTCATTTTCCAAAGAAACTCTGAAAAATGAAAGGTAGAAAAGGGTAGGTTCATGTCTCCGACACATAGCTCCAGTAGTAGGTTCTGGCAGAGGAACAGACCATTAGATTTACCGTATCCTGCATAGCCGGATACCACTGGGCACAGCTGGATTCCTATTGACTATAATGGGATCCTACGGCTTTCCAGCATAAATGCCGGCATTTGGCTGAACTAATAACACTTTTTCCGACCAAAAGCCAGCATTTATGCTGGAAAGCCGCTGGATCCCCATTGGATCCCTTTATGGGAATCCGGCAGTGTGCAGCGGTATCCGGCTATGTCTCTATGTCTCCTCTGCTGGAACAGACTACTGGAGTTTGTGCCAGAGATAGCCTAACCTGAATGGAAGACCAAACCTACTAGTGTACTACTGGCCTCTATAGATCTTCACAATACAAGACAATGCCCCATCTGGAAGGCTTTTCAGCATGAAAGGAGTTAAACTTCTCTGACTCTCCCTTGCGCCAAGAGACTTATCTTCTAATACCTACTGTACTTAACCTTGAAAATTACTTCTGTCACCAGCCAAGGGGGTCTCTTAGCAATGTTAACTACACAATCGGCAAGGGACATGGTGCACACGGTATGGAGGCTTTAACCACTGCAATATTTTACTTGGTCGTTTTTTGTGGCTACAGTATTGGAAATGAACATATTGTATTTTATTTAAAAATTTTCATTCATCTTTATTACATTCATTAGGCCACCTGCACACTATGCGGATTACGCACAGATTTTCGTGTGGAAACACAGCCTCTTAATATAGTACCGGCAAAGAGAATGAGATTAGACAAATCTCATGTATCCTTTTCTTTTTTCCGCAGCATGCCAATTAGGCTACATTCACACGACAATGGTGCCTCCGAGCCGCATATTTTGCGGCTCAGATCCGGACCTTTTCATTTCTATGGGGCCGCAAAAGATGCAGATAGCGCACCATGTACGATTCTGCAACTTTTATATAACAGACACAATGTTAACATAAAAAGAAAATCTGCAACAAAAACTGCATACAAAAGTGCACCAAAACCACAATAAGGCAGTTTTCACACGAGCGTGACGGATTAGGTCCGGATGCGTTCAGGGTGCGTTCAGGAAAACTCGCACCATTTTGAAAGCAAGTTCAGTCGCACGTGGTGCGATTGCGTTCAGTTGTTCAGTTTTTTCCACGCGGGTGCAATGCGTTTTGATGCGTTTTTCACGCACGTGATAAAAAACTGAAGGTTTACAAACAACATCTCTTAGCAACCATCAGTGAAAAACGCATTCCATCCGCACTTTCTTCAGGATGCAATGTGTTTTTTACTGAAGCCCCATTCACTTCTATGGGGCCAGGGCTGCGTGAAAAACGCAGAATATAGAACATGCTGCGTTTTTCACGCAACGCAGAACTGATGCGTGAAAAAAAATGCTCATGTACACAGACCCATTGAAATGAATGGGTCAGGATTCAGTGCGGGTGCTATGCGTTCACGTCACGCATTGCACCCGCGCGGAAAATTCGCTCGTGTGAAAGGGGCCTAATAATAATAAAACCGCAATAGTAATAGTGTGGATTTATGTGCGTTTTTTGTGTGGTTTTGCTGCGGATTTCATGCTGACTTTCTGCATGTAAATCTGCACCGTGTGCAGGCGCCCTTGTGCTGCACCATTGTGCGTGTGTTCTGTCCACGTGGAGGAATAATACCAGATCTGAGCTGCGCATGTACTTAAAATATATTGAGGTAAAATATGAACAATCACTTCAATTCTTGCAGTAGAACATATAACAATGTACCTATTCTCAGAATTGTGGCTATTAATTATGGCAATTAAAGTAATAAAACACTAGTACATCTTATTCCTCACAGACGAAGGTACTCAATTACGTGATGTTTCTCACGTCACATTATTTGTGTATCTCCTTCACAGATGAGTATTATAGCCGTACACCCCTGGTTTAGACACTGTTAAAATTAGTCTACAACAAAGGAGGGTTGTGGCCTACCATCTAACACCCTGGCACCCATCCAGCCCTCAATAACCCACCTCTCCCCGTTACTCCTCTGCCTCTCCTTTCTGCCACTCCCTTCCCTGGCTCTGCATTGCCCAGAGAATCCAGTACAAAACATTAAATATGACCTACAAGGCCATCCACAACCTGCCTCCTCCATTCATCGGTAACCTGATCACCCGGTACTTTTCCACACGCAATCTCCAATCCTCACAAGACCTCCTTCTCTACTTTCCTCTTATCACCTCTTCCCACAAAATTCTCCAAGATTTCTACTCTGCATCCCCCTTACTCTGGAACTCTCTACCCCAACATATTACACTCTCCACTACAGGGGACGCTTCCAAAGAAACCCGAAAACCTAACTCTACAGACAAAACTACAACCTACAGTAACCCTGCTGCCATTACACCGCTGTATAAGCAGCATCTACCCTACTGTGTCCTTCTACCATACCTTGTAGATTGTAAGACCTCGCGGGCAGGGTCCTGTCTCCTTCTGTTCATGCTTACTCTACTTGTTTTTGTATTACGCATGTACACCACTTTTCATATGTACAGCATCACACCACCAGATCCCTATTGACTATAATGGAATCCGACATCTTTCCGGCAAAAATGCCGGCTTATGATCGGACAAATACCACTGTATGCAGCAGTATTTGTCTGGCCGAAAGCTGGCATTTATCGCGGAAAGCCATTGGATCTGTGGTGCAAAGCTCCTACTGAAAAAGTTGGTTGAGAGATGTCCAAACTCAAATAAATAAGGCAAATAAGTTTAAAACACAAGATTTACATACTAATTATGTTATTAGTTTACCTGAAATAGTCAGCGACTTCTTCAGAGGATGACACTGACCCTGAGAGCTCTTCTTTTTCTAGGAGTAAGAAACAAGGTTACTAATCGTACAGCATACAGGATGCATTTACATAGATATACAGTATATCTACAGTGCATCAGTCCTAGGTGCCATTACTAGAAAGCCCTCTACAAACCTGTGACTGCAGTTTCTCCAGTACCTCTATGTCTGACCTACAGAGGTCCAGGAGGCTGGGACCCTATCCTGTACGTAGGGTGGCCACTTGCTTCACCCTAAACAGCCAGAAGTTCTAGGTCATTCTAGGACTGAAAGACCTTAAGGTGAGCTGCGCTTGGGTCTAGAGTGCTTTTCTCACCTTCTGTCGGTCACAGAATGACATGTCCATCGGCTCTAGTAACTGACTTGAGAGAAGGCCTCAGTCAGTTAGTTTGAGGCTGCAGATCACACAGAGGCTGCCTGAGCATGGAGCCACAGAAAAGGAGGACAATCAAAAGTCGGTCCGGGCCTTGTGCTGGATGCAGGACAGCGAGCCAGGAAACTGGACTACCCTACCTGGCTACCCTACCTGTATGCCTCTTCTAAATCTATAATCCTAATGGCCCGTGTCCACCGGCATCTCTCCTCTCCTGGTGGGTACAGCTGCTGGAGTGCTCACCCCTACCACTGCGATCCGTCCTGCTTGTGACCCCCCACCTCTTCATGGCTCTTAAAGGGAACCTGTCAGCTCCGAAACACCCCCTGAACTAGAGTAAGAGATGTATAGTGTGATGCTGATGCTAAATCCGATTATGTAAGTTTTATCTTCATACTCACTTCCATTCTGACACTGTACTTCCACAAACCGGCAGTAAAATGCATTGAGAGGACTTTTCTTTGAGTGCTCTCCATTATATGAGTGAGCACCGGAGTCCACTGAGTGAATTTTACTGCAGGTTTGTGGGAGCACAGAGTCAGAATGCAAGTGAGTATGAAGATAAAAATTATATAACCGGACTCGATGTCACTTACACTATACACCACTTACTGTAGTTTGGAGGGTGTTTCAGAGCTGATAGATTCCCTTTAAAGGTCAAGGTAATCTGTCCCCAGCCTATGGCAGCATTCACTGGGGCATATATGGCACCATCTAACTATGGGAAAGTGCCTGAGCAATAAGGTTCCTAGCTTGTCTAGTTCCTGCAATGGTGTGTTCTGACCTCCTGTGCCTGACCATGGTCTGATAACCGTATTGACCCTGTGCCTCCTGTGTCCTGACCCCTGCCTGATTACTAAATTGATCGAGAGTAGCCCCAAGTCAAATTGGTTCAGTGTCAGAATGGGTCTGTCTGTAATCATTCTGCCTCAGCCTCCTCTGAATCAAAATGCTTCTCCTTCATCTCTAAAGAGTTAATTTCTTCATCCCTAATGCTTGCTTGCTCTTGGATTAACACTGATGACGCTTTTTTAGACGCCATGAAGCAACATGCACATTATTATCGTGACCATCAGCTCATATTTGCTTTGGAACAAAGCATACTACAGGTGTGCGGCCCAAGTCCAAGACTTTACATGCAACCACAATAGCAGGGCTCACCGCAAGATACAATAGCTGGCTGGAATACATACCCCCTCGTCCTTGCCATTTTAAAATGTAACCACACAGGCTGAACTGGATGCATGTAACACTGCTGCTGCATGAACAGCTTGTATTTACACTCTTATGTTTTTTTCTCATTCACTGTTCTTTTCATTGTAACTGGTTTTATCTCTAAGTAAATAACTAAAAAAAGACAGATGTCCGCGTTACTGTAGAAGGTCAGGCGTGCAAATACAATACATACACCTGTCCATAGGTGCGTGTATACATGTGCTGGTCTATAATCATGGAGTTACAGTATACCTTGCATAGTTGTCAGTTGCTTATGTAGCAATCCCATAACACAATCATATTACTGAAAAACCCCATTTCAGAAATGGAGGTATGTGACTTTTGATATCCAGCCTTGCCTCCTCTATATTGAATGCCCACTAGCATATGATGGACTCCTGTAAATGCAGCCCATAGTTTGTGGTTGAAGCATGGAGAATTAAGAAAGTGAATTGAAATGATATAATGAATTAATTATAGTTAATACAATGCACTTACTAATGTATTGTGATTGTCCATATTCATACCTACCAACTTTGTAAAGGGACAAAGAGGGAGACATTGTGCGGCGTGCTAAGAGCGCCGCGGCAAATTTTTTCAGCACTAAGCCATGCCTTAACTCTGCCCAAAACATAACTATAACCTAATCCCACCCAGTCCCCTTACTGCCCCACATAGTAATTATTACCTAGTTATGTGCCCCCATTAATATGCCTAACTGTACCCCCAGTAATATGCCCAGCTGAGCTCCTAGTAATATGCCCTGTTATGTGCCCCCATTAATATGCTCAGCTGTGCCACCAGTAATATGCCCTGTTATGTGCCCCCAGTAATATGCCCAGTGCTGTGCCCCCAGTAATATGACCAGCTGTGCCCCCAGTAATATGTTGTGCCCCCAGTAACATGCCCACATTGTGCCCCCCAGTAATATGTTGTGCCCCTAGTAACATGCCCACATTGTGCCCCCCAATAATATGTTGTGCCCCCAGTAATATGCCCACATTGTGCCCCTCACAGAAAGTTAAAAAAATAAATACCATATACTTACCTTCTTCCTAGCAGCATCAGGACATCGGCTGGTCTAGTCTGGAGAGGGCGGAGCCAAGGCTGACTGCCGGCCGGCCCTGCCCCTGGCCAGACCAGAGGTACGGAGAACCTGCAGGGGGGACGGGAGGAAGGATGGAAGAAGCAGCCAGCCGATGCCAGCTCTCTGCTTCTTCATATAACAGGCAACCGTCTCTGCGTCCACAGCTGCCAGCAACCGGGACATAGCTCCCTCATACCGGGACAGCCACTGTAATCCTAGACTGTCCCGCTGGATCCAGGACGGTTGGGAGGTATGCATATTGCTTACTTTGCTGGCTGGATTCATTTTTCCATCACATTATACACTGCTCGTTTACAGGGGTTACAACCACCCTGCAATCCAGCAGTGGTGGTTGTGCTTGCACACTATAGGAAAAAGCGTCAGCCTACGTATGCGTATTTCTATAGTGTTTAAGCATGACCACCGCTGCTGGATTGCAGGGTGGTTGTAACCATGGAAACAAGCAGTGTATAATGTGATGGGAAAATGAATCCAGCCAGCAAAGGAAGCAATATAGACAATCACAATACATTAGTAAGTGCCTGGTATTAACTTTCTGTACATGATAAATGCCATTTGCTGAAGTGAGAAAACCCCTTTAAATTACATTGCCATAAGACTCCAAGTGACACTAGGTATTGTACAGCAGCTGAATACACAAGGGTGGAATTGGGGGTTCAAGCCCAGACTACCAAGTTCAGTGGTGCCACCTTCAATAGTGACACTGGTCGCAAACCCCTGAGGCTGGCCAGGTTTCTTCCTGCTGACTATAATGTCCAGAGCTCATACATGAGATTTACATTATAATCATGTGAATTCTGCAAACGCATGGTGGGATTTTTTATAGCAGGGTACCCATTGGCATTTATTTAAGAATGTATATCATTTTACCATTTAGCTAGGAGGATTGGCATCTCCTTGTATTGTTCTTATGTTTGATATTCATGCCTTACCAGAGATGAGTCAGACCTAACTCAATCAATTTGAATGACTCACCTGAAAACCGATTAGCCTAACCATGTCATACAGGAAAAGCTCTGTGTTTGCACTGTTCACATCTCCATCTTTATGCATGCTCTCATTAGTCACAGTATATTCTGCATTACACAGAAATAGACATTTACTAATGTGAGTGCACGTAGACTATAGCGTAACCTACACCAAAGTGTTGTGCAATTTGGTGCATCTTGGTTTAGAGAAATGATCTGCACCTAACGAGACAAGAGGGTGTGGCTTACCCCAAAAAGGGTGTGGTTTACCAGGAAATGGACGTGGCCTAGTATGCAACATTTTGTGCCAAAATTGTGCTACTATTCTATTTCCAGTCTCAACCCCCAGCATGTCCAGACTGTTATTATGAGTCATTTGTAGACATCATAGGGAGAGTGGTATAAGAGGACAGAACTACAACTCCCAGAATATCAAGAAAGTTATAATGTGGCATCATTGCCCAATACACAGAGAGGGATATGAGAGAACTACAACTCCCAGCATTTCTAGGATGTTATTCTGGGCTATCAGAGAGCATTACAGTAAGTGAGATGGAAAGAACTACAACTCCTAGTATTTGACAACTTATACACACACCACAGGAGCTCCGCCGACATGGTGCCATCACTCGGGTCCTTACAGGCCCTGCACCACTTCTCTGCACTGCTGAGCACTGTCTCAGTAGGTAAATGGGTGAGATGAAATTGGGTGGAGTGGAATTGAGTAAGCTGAAAAGGGAGGTTTTGTGAGAGGCTGCTGAAGTTGTCCAGCTTTCATACTCTTTTACATTGTCTGACGGTCTGTTAAAGCGAATGCAGCATTAAGCCCCCTGTCTGCCCGTGATCTCTGCTCCTGCACAGAGCAAGGAGACTGCAGGATATCTAAGGGCTCATTCACACGACCGTATAAATCCGCATCTGTTCTGCAACCCCACAAAAAATATAGATCAAGTCATATTCTTGTCCGCAATTGTGGGCATGAATAGGCATCTTCAATGATTGCGGCGCCATATACAGTCCACAAATTGTGAAACGCACACGGGCCAGTATCTGTGTCACTATAGTCGTGTGAATGTAGCCTAACTGCTTTCTGTCTCAGCTTGCAGATATCCATGAAGAAAAGACTACAGAGCAGGTTATGCTTTCATATGCTGGAACTTGCAACTTCAGAATAATGGCGTCTTGGCATTCAGAATAATGGTATGCAGCGTCAGACTGGCCCCTCCAGAGTTCCAGAGGATCCTTTGGTGGGCCCTGGCTCTTATACCATCGTTGGCCCCAAAGTTCCAGGAGAAATAA
This sequence comes from Rhinella marina, assembly GCA_900303285.1. Classification (NCBI taxonomy): domain Eukaryota; kingdom Metazoa; phylum Chordata; class Amphibia; order Anura; family Bufonidae; genus Rhinella; species Rhinella marina. The sequence continues at coordinate 135,495 of ONZH01026422.1, read as the reverse complement.
ATCACTTGGAACTGCCTCTGGGGCCAAGAACTTCCCACTAGGTTCTATTTCTTTTAATCAAAATCTTTATTTTAGACTTTATTGATGACATAGGGGTTGGGTATCAAGAATAATTTCCTCTGGTGGGCCCAAGGAACCCCAGTCCAACCCTGATGGCACGCTGCCATTTAGGATCTCACAATAAAAACACACACTGACATTTGAAATTTCAGAGTAAAGCTGTGCGGTCACTTGTGGTCTATGAATAGTTGTATGCCGGCACTTAGGTTCTCAGTATTAGGGTTCTCAAACTTATAGTACACACTGACATTTCAAAGTAATGGCACATTGATATTTGAAGTCTCAGAATAATGTTATCACAACATTTGAGGTCATGGGCTAATACCACAGTGACATTTTCGGTCCCAGGCTGAGGAAAATTCAAGGCCATGCTTACCTTCAGGAGATGTGAGGCATCTTTCCAACATGAGGGCTTCTTCTTCCCAGTCATCTTCCTCCTCTTCCTCTTCACTGGATTCATGATCTTTCTTCTGTTTTTTGTGCCAGTCAGATGTATTGTCCAGATGAGATGAAGGACTTGTCTCCTGTCTAAATCTCACTTTGTCGTTTTCTGACCGATCACAAGGCGTTGTCCTTTTGTGTGTTTCCCTGTGGTGATTTTTTTCCAATGTTCGATGTGTTTTCTGTTTTTTGTGACTTTGTTGAGACACAATACTGTGGTTTTCAGGGACTGCTCGTACGCTTTTGCTGGTTTCAGAACCCGGATGGTGTCTAGCTTTTGATGAGTGTGAAGTGGATACAGAAGTAGAATGTCCTTCATGTAAATGACTGTCCAGGTGTGAAGATTTTATTCTTTTATAGTTCTTGTTTCCTGTGTTATCTGCTTCTGCTTGACGTTTCTGAAAGTCAAAACATAAGCCAACATATGAAACTGATAGCACAATGGTGGACATTTACTAAGATTAATGCAACAGAATTCTGGCTCAATCCTCATAAAAAAATCTGGAGGGCACGTCTTGAATTATCTGCTTGCACTTTTTGCATCTTGCTAGACAAGGGGTGGCTTAAAATGTGCAACAATGCACCAATATTTTGGTGCCAAAAATTGGTAAAGGGTAAGGTATAAAGGTAAACAAAAGTGTCTAAGGATGCAACAAATGTATTACCATAATTATCATAAATATGTTTAGAAAAAAGATCTGCTCCAATGAGTATAAAGCTGGCCATATGTATCAGATGGCTGTCTGCTGTACAAGCGTTTCACCCAAGTTCCCCATACACATGCACGCTCAGTTTTGGCCAAGCGTGCATGGTTTCTCAATGGGGAGAGAAGAATATGCTGCTGTAAGACACTTATCTCCCTTGGAACACAAGGCTTCAACCTGCCCTCAGAGAAGAGAAGCCCCTAGAGTTGAATGGGGCAGCAGCACATGGCATGATCATGGCTCCATTCAATCTGGAGACTCAGTGACCCCCCGTTCTCTTGACTTGTGGGTGTTCCAGTGGTTGGGCATCCACCAATCAGATACTTATCAATAATCTTAATAAGTGATTATGGTGGGACAATCCTTTTGTTTTAAATTGAAATGGAGCTGTCCCATCATGGTCTATATACTGGGGTATAGGTGGCACCTAAGTATATGCTGAAATGTAGGGGCACACACAGACAGCATAAGGCCTATGTAAGAACAGTGTGGGGGCGTCATGATCTCTAACAACTACAGGGCGGATAGTGAGATGTCTCTTTCATGGCTTCCCAGGAAGCTTTCAGATTCAGAAAGTTCTTAAGCGTGCTCATGAAGTAAGATTGGGCACATTACTTCTTCCCTGTACAGCATCCAAAAGATGTCCACAGTAGGAACCTGTCCTATGTACAGTAAAGTGTCAATAAATAACCATAACTCTCAGCTGTACTCTGCAGTATGGTAGGTACCTATACGTCCTTCCTACACAAATAGAAAAATACAGGGGTGAGAATGGAAATAGCAATATGTACGTGTGTATGGCCCAGATAGGAGAAGCTTCAAGGACACATGAAAAAAAAAGGAATATCATTGAATATATAAAATTAAAGGGGTTGTCCCACAAAAAATATTCTACAGTTTTCAACCCAGCACCTGGATCTGAATACTTTTGTAATTGCATGTAATTAAAAATTTAGTATAGTCGCTGAGTTATTCAATAAAATGTATCTGTATAGTGCCACCTGCTGTTCGTTTCTTTCTTATTTCTTTGACCTGCTCACTGAAATTGCCCCACATGCTCAGTTTCATCCTACAACTGTCTCCTGAGCTGTGATAGGGAGAACATGGACACGCCCACTTAGCTGCAGCAGAAAAGACACTCCCCTTGAGCTCCCTACTTGATATAAATCTAGCAGAGCAATGAATGGGGAAATCTCTGGATCCATGTAAGGTACAGGGCTGGTTCTAGCTTTGTTAGAAAGAGGTTGTCATGTACTATACGATGTCTGATTTTCATTTTTTACATTACTCATGGGATAACCCCTTTACTATATCAGGTAAAAGTTAAGGTCTATAGGGCTCACCCAACATTGGAGTCCCTTATAGAGAACCATAACTTACAGCATCAGGAGGCCTATGGTGGGCACCGGGATGAGTAGATGACAGGCCATGGTGTGTTCTTGCTCTCTCAGCAGTTGTCTGGTAATTCTGTGATGAAGAAATGCTTGGATGTTTCCTACAGTGTTAAACAAGATAAAGCAATTGTCAGGCCAGGTGAAGAAAGCCTATAAGACTTGGGAGGATCTGATTAAATAATTGCAGTAAAGAAAAATGCAATGCAGGCATTCATAAAAGGCAGGATGTGAGGACGTGTTGAGCAACATTTTACTTTCACACTAACCTTCCTGTGATTGATGGCGCTCAAAGTTCCATGACAAATGGAAGGCTACAAGTTGCAATTCACTAACATAATTTCAGATTAAGACCTCAATTAGTCAAATGTAAAACCTTCTTGTGACAACCATCCCTTCCTAGTCATCCAGACTGCAAGGAAACCACAACTATAGATCAGCCACAGCCAAACTGGTGCCTTCAGAATGATGACTATATCTAGAGGAAGGAGAGGCCGCCACGGTATTAGCGAGCCATAAATCTCATTTTCTTAATAGCAGTTTGATGGTGGTAGAAAATACCATAGAAGCCATGCTTCAGCATAAAAAATAACAGAAATGCACTATTCACAAAGTTCCCAGCGTGAATGTCTCCTAAATGTTACTGATAACCCACCACTAGCCAGATAAGACTGCAAGAAAAAATATAGATACGGTAAATAATCTTTATTGAGGTTTCTGACAAAATTAAAAACTTGGTCAAATCGAGGAATTGTGATAATACAACAACATCACCCACCGACCTGCTAGTCTCTGTTTACCTGCCTATAGCAATGATGTGCCTAAATACCTACGTGATCACTGTAGCCGTTCATTGGCTTCAGTGGCACGGAGCCGGAAGGGGAAGGGGCTAATTGCAGGGCATCCTGGGAGATGAAGGTGCTTGATGAGCTGCTACCCACCAACAGAAAGGCAAGCAAGTCCTCCAGATATGTGAGTGGAAAGAGTTTTAAAGGGTCTTTAAAATATTTTTCATCTCCATAGAATTTATGGAGGACACATTGATTATATTGAAAAGTAATGACAGAAGTAGATATACCATTATATTTCTACACAGCCTAAGGGAATGTATCATCAGAAAATGAACTTTTGTTTAAGTTATGGCTTTATGTTTAATATTTATGTTAAAAAATTGTGATTTAAATTTTTTCATGTCACTCCGATATTAAAAAATCTTGATATCTTGCAGTTTTCACTCTGGCCACTGAGCCACATAATAGGCCAACACTTCCTGTTCTGGAAAGATCTCTTTTCTTCATCTCATTATCATCACAAGTCAGATTACAATGAGGGATAACACCTATATACAGTAAATAGATAACACATGATCCACCATTCATAATAGGTAAATGGTACAGCTTGTCTACCTTGCCTCCCTATACAGTGACCTCTGCACAGGTCACAGAGTAAGTCTAGAGACTCTCCCATAACACTCAGTGAGACTATTATCCAGGTGGCTGCTGTAACATTTTTACGACTTTTTATTTCTTAAAGAGTAGTCTATGGGAAATGTCTGAAAAAAATGCCACACCCAGAATATGATGAGTGTTGAAAAGAATGCCATGGAACAAAAAAATATAAATGAAAATAAGTGCCAAAAAGTGTGTTTTATAGTTTCTGTTGACTTACATCATCTTTGCTGTAAAAAAAAAAAAATACTGCTAAAAACACAGTGTTGTGGCAAAAAAAAAACAACCAAAAAACAAAACAACTATGTGTGATTCCTCTCTAAGGCTACTTTCACACCAGTGTTTTTGCTGGATCCGTCATGGATCAGCAAAAACGCTTCCGTGATGATAATACAACCGTCTGCATCCATTATGAACGGATCCGGTTGTATTATCTCTAACATAGCCAAGACGGATCCATCATGAATACCACTGAAAGTCAATGGGGGATGGATCCGTTTTCTATTGTGCCCGAAAAATGGGTCCGTCCCCATTGACTTACATTATGTTTCAGGACGGATCTGTCTTGCTCCGTACCACATCTGTCCACGATAGGGACACAGCCAAATGGAACAGCATGCATTCTGGTGCACTCCATTTCATTCAGTTCAGCTTTGTCCCCACTGACAATGAATGGGGACAAAACGAAAGGGTTTTCCCCCGGTATTGATATCCTATGATGGATCTCAATAGCGGAAAGGTGAGGCGCAGATGTGAAAGTAGCCTAAGGGCTACTCCATGCATTTTGCTCATGAGTTTTTGTTTACTAAAAAAACACCATAGAAACTGTTGCCATTTTTAGCATATGCAGTTTTTATAACTTTGTTTAGTGGCGTATTTTTTTCTAAAGAACTCTAAAGAAAAGGTTTTTTTTAAAGTTCTTTTTCCCTATAAAGAAAGAGGTGCCAAAACACCAGAAAAACACCACTGCTTCAACACTGAGTTTTAAACAAACATCATCTAATTAACAACATTTTTTGTAGCATAAATTGCTTGTGTGTGTCCTGGATTTCATATTTCCCATTGACTTTCAGCTAATATCTGGAGCTGGTGGCAAAAATGCGCCAAAAAACACAGGTGCAAAAAAATACCACTAAAACCACAGAACGCTACTAAAAACCTATGTGTGAACCCACCCTTAGGCCTCCTTTACATTTCCATGTCCTTTTGACGTCCATGGAAAATCTATCTGTGTTTCATCCGTAAAGATATCCATGAAGAATCAATGTTTGGTTCATGTGTCTGTTTTTTGCCCACCGTGTATCATCCATAATTAATTTTCAGAGCATTACCTTCCAATGGTCCATGAAAACAATTGACGAAAAACGAATGCCTGTGTTGTGTCAGTGGTTTTTCACTGGCCCATGGACTTCAATGGTCTGCACGTCTCCGTGATTTTTCCACTGACCACTGATGTGTGATCAAACACATTAAAATCAATGGATATGTATGCTGTCCATGGAAAAATGCAACGGAAATGTGAACGAGGCCTTAATGTGTTAGATGAAACAGCTCCTCATACCTTGAAAGAGTACTTGTCATGTGCTGCCTTTCTTCTGGGGTGTACCCCAGCCAGTCCTTCTGTACTTGGCTGTAGAGCTCCTCTCTCAGGCAGTACTTGCCATCCTTTGGACTTAAGCATCCTACCTGGGATTTAGAAAAATGCACTGACATTAAATGTAGAACCTCTTGAATTACATATCAATATGGAAAGGACGTCTGTTCTAGAGGATGTGTGAAACAATGAAGTTCAAATGGCAGACTGTGAGAAAACAGATTATAATACACCCAACCTTGTTATTTATATATCAGGGTACACAAGCCTGAAACTTTACACCTCAATCCTCATCCAAAGCGTTCTTAGCGAGGCCTTAGAAGAATAGAAGGTCACTCAGCTTAGATTAAGACGCTCAAGTTCAATCTTTCCAAAAAAATTAAATGATTTCAGCCGCTATCTTTTCTTAATTCAAATTAGGAGACGTGAACAAGTTAATCCTTAAATTGAAGGGTGTATCTGTCCAGCTAGAGATTTGCATATTGGCAAGATCTCTCAAGCTTGTAACTAGCATTTTCCCAGCAAAGTACATTCCCATGTAAGTTATATGTTCATACTAATGTCATCATTTAACTATGCTAATAGGCCTATAAACATAAATCCAGAAGCTTTATGATTGCGGTATCGGCTATGGAACTTTTGAGGTATCTGTTCTAATCGACCAAATGACAATTGTCATTGGTGGTCAACTATTCTAAATAACATCCAATTGTTTCTTGAAGAATGTAGGTTTTGGTTCACAGCTGGTGTTGTTTTCCTTTGAGAAACAAACTGTACAACAGTCAAGGTTAGGCTGAGTTCACATTAGCGTTCAGCCTTTCCATTCTCCTGCTCCGTTATAGGAGCAGGAGAACGGAAAGGACAGATTCGGCACGTAACTGAGCTAAACGAAGCCTACGGGTCTAATAGACTATAATGGTTTCCACTCAGAGGAAGATTTTTGAAGCAGAGACAAAAGTTGTGCACGTAGGACTTTTGTCTCCGCTTCAAAAATCTTCCTCTGAGCGGAAACCTAATGCACCCCATTATAGTCTATGGGGCCCATAGACTCTGTTTGGCTCAGTTATGTGACAAATCCGTCCTTTCTGTTCTCCTGTTCCTATAACGGAGCAGAAGAGCGTTAAGGCTGAATGCTGATGTGAACTCAGCCTTATTAACTTAGTAAGTTATTATTATCACTAACCACAAGGAAAGGGTTAAAGGTATGATTCTTAGGGGTCTGTCTTCTGGGATCTCCACAGATTGCGAGAACAGGGATGCCAAAGTCCACTGTGATCACCACTGGCAGAGATAGCTGTGCTCGACAGTTCCACAGAGCGTTGGTGATGCATGTGCATTACTACTCCTATCACACAGGGGGACCCCTGTTCTTGTGATTGGCGGGGGTGGTCAGACCTACAACAATTATATATTTATCACCTATACCAGGCATGCTCAACCTGCGGCCCCCTAACTACAACTCCCAGTAAGCCCGCACAGCCTACAGCTATCAGCCTACAGCAGGGCATTGTGGGAGAATTTTTATTTTCGTATGTACATTAAGGGGGCTGGCCACATGCTGGGAATAACACATAGTAATAGGAGTTAGTAAACCAATGCGCTGATGTGTGATGATTTACTATGCCTAATTTATGTTTATTAGCAGGTCCTCTTATCTTCTTGCTGAAGGTGCAGTTCCAAAATGGCCTCTAATAGGGTCATATCTATCAGTGGCCTCCATTCACTGGGGATGGACTGTGCATATACTAGTTCTCCTCCAGTCAGTCATGCGGCAGTAGCATGCAGGTAATCAGACCTGCTAAGTAACATGAATTAGAAGTATTAAAACATTGGACATCAGCGCCAGTGGTTTACTAACGCCTAGTGCAGTTTTTGTGACAGTTTTTACTGTAGTGATTTAATCGAAAGCTGGAAGTGGATCCAACAGGAAGAAGAAGTATAATTCTGCCTTTATATTTATTATATTCTTCATTCCTTTCCAATTCTCTTCTGGCTTTGGCTCGAAAATGGCATTAAAAAGTGCAGCACTTTTCTAAAAAAACAAAAATATATATGGGGGTCATTTACAAAAACCGGCTTTTTATGTCGAACTTGTTTCCCCTCAGCACTGCCAGAGGATTCAGCTAATTTAAGACGAGGACTCTGACTGGAGTAGTTTTCACTCCTCTTTTATGGCTGTTTCCAGGTGTAAAAGGTGGTAAATTTGTCAGGGCCAAAGTCTGAGCCCTGGCCTGGCCCACCACCACTCCTTAATCTGGGATGGGGTAAAAACACCCATGCAACAAAATATTGTCGCACAGATGTTTAAAACGTTCTTACAACTTTTTTTTTTAAAGAAAAAAGTGACATGACGAGCTTAGTAAATTACCCCCGATGTTCGGGAGACCACCGATACAAAATCTGTGCACATCAATTACAGATCTGTTTTCCCATACTTCCTTTTTTGATAAAATGGCATAGTTGATAGGAGAACTAGAATACTTCCCAATAATTCATTAAAGGGGAAGGGGTTTATATTGATGGCCTATTTTATAGATAGGTCATCAATATCAGATTGACAGGGGTCTAACACCCAGCACCCCTGCCAATCAGCTAATTTGTGGTAGCTCTAGTGCTGGAAATACACAGCTCTGTCCATTGTATAGTGGACAGCTGGTTATTTGAAAGCTGTGTTAACCAGCTCAGTCCACTACACCAGCTCCAGTGCCGGAGCTACTGCAGAACAGCTGATCAGTGGTGGTGAGGGATGCTGGAACCTCGCTGATCTGATCAGAGAGAATCCCTTTAAGATGTATGGGAGAGCAGATCTCCTGAACATGATTTGCAAGAGGCCTTACAATGACTGGCGTGACCCTACAGACAGTAGAGCTGTGTAGGGTCCAGGTATTGTTACCATACTATGGACGTTAGATATAAATTTATACCTCATCCAGTGCAGACAGCAGCTCTGTGTGATCTCTGGGAAACATGTTGGATTTTTCCAAGCGCTGTATGAGGTCATGTTTCCGGCACGGCTTTAAGGCTAGAAGATGAATGAGCCACTCTTGAATCGGTCTTCGCTCTCCACTCACTCGGTTGCACTTCTTGGCTGCTGGTGTTAAGAATACTGGAGGACGATGAGTGGGTGAGGAGCTCTCTGTTCTAGACTCCATGTGGTTCTTACTGGAGATCTTGACACATTTACCTAAAAAATAGTGAATCTTTAATAATATATTTTAGGTTTGGGAAAAAAAGTAATGTTAGTAAGATAGTGGCTCACCAACTAATAACAAATGGAAAGAAGGTGCTCTAATCACCGGCTTACCCTTAGCCATGAACAGGAATATTGGATATATAAAGAAAAGAAAAGTGATGAGCACAAGGGACTTGTACTCTGTCCCTTCTTCAGTGGTCTGTAGACCACTGAAGAAGGGGCAGAGTACAAGTCCCCAAAACGCGTTTGGTTTTGGTCTCTCATTTGTAGACCTGAGATACTTGCACTTACTACCGTATATAAAGACTTTGTTATTCATATAAGCAACAAGCATCTATCTAATAATACTGTCCCAAGGTACAGCAAAAGAAAAAAGCCACAAACAGCACTTCCAGCGCTCCCAAGACCAACAGGGAGGACTTCCAGAAGAATTGCTACTAGCAGTGCTCACGGACTATCAAGGAGAGTCACTACAGCACTATCTTCTTAGCGGGTAACCACGTGGGACGCCACGTGGTACACCGCTCGATTCAGCCTTCACTCTGCACGCCGCATTAGAAAAAAGCGCGCGCACAGTAGCCTCGTGCTGCCGGCAAGGAGAGGCACTAAACGCCATAGAGAGGAGCATCCAGGCAGGGGCGGATTGGCCATAGACCTTACAGGGAAATTTCCCGGTGGGTTGATGCCCAAGGGGCACCTGGGTCCTCCTCACAGCCAGCCAGTGGAAGTTTTGGGGATGTATTTTGTGCTGCTGGCAGTATTTTGTGGTGGACTGTGGTATTTGGCTCTGTTGGGGTGGTATAATGTGCCACAGTATGGCATTGCTGGCCCTCCCTTCCATCAATTTGGACCCGACTATAAAACAGGGCCACTTTTAGTATTTTTTCCAGGGCCACTTTAAGTTCCCAATCCGCCCCTGCATCCAGGACACATCTAGGATACACCAATACTCACCCAACTGACCCATATTTCGGAGGGGTAAAGTCCAAAAAGTGTTGCTACTTCTCTACTGCCATTTGAATTATATTGAGAGCATCACCTTTATTTATTATTATTGTTATTATTCTTTCTCCATCACCCATATGTTCTCTATGGCACCAATACTGTGAGATGATATGAATATGAATATCAATTGGGGCAATTAATGTGAGAAACATTTCCCCCCCATCAATATGAAAAATACTTTCTACATTGATTTTCATACAAGATAACAGTATATACTTTGGTCACCATAAGGACATTTACCCTGCATTTTTTTACCAACCACTTTTTTACCAGCCATTTTTTGGATTGTGCTCCATCTACATTATCAGATAGGTGGACTCTTGTTTTTTAAAATACTTTTAAAAGATTATTGTTATCCCAGCGCTGGTGATCTATATTATTATTTATTATTTTTTATTATTCTTAATATCTAATAATATTATTTCACTTTCTAACTTGCTTTTAATAGTTTTCAAATAAATATTCTTTATATTTTAATCTAACTATGAGTGTACCTATTAAGTCTCTATATACATTTTAATGTGAATACAGTTTCATATCCAGCTGTTGAGTATTTTAGGTTTGAGTTTCGCAAACTGAAGTCAAGGGGAACCATGAGTAATAATACAATATATTCTTGTGTCTTCATCTTCTGTGAATGTGTTAAAGGGTTTCTGTCATCAGGTTTCACCATATTAAACCAGATGACATTAGCAATGTGCAAATGTCACCTGAGGTCTAATATGGTAATATTTTCAAGATCTGTGTCCCCATTTTTGTTAAAAAGAAACTTTTGTAATATGCAAATTAACCTTACTAGGTGCAGGGGGCGGTAACCCTGCACCTAGTGGCGCCGTTTTCCCCACCTCCAGGAACGCATCATCGCCGATGATTGACAGGGCCAGGCAGCTCCCTCTATCTGCTGCTGGCCCTGTCAGCGCTGCAAATCCCGCGCCTGCGCCGTGTGTCCTTCATTCGGCGCAGACGCAGTGAGTGCAGCTGGCTGCCGGCTTCCTCACTGCGCCTGCGCCGCCTTCTCTTCCGGGTGTAGTGTGACGTCATCGGCGCAGGTGCAGTGAGGGAGCCCGGCAGCCACCTGCACTCACTGCGCCTGGGCCGAATGAAGGACACACGGCGCAGGCGTGGGATTTGCAGCGCTGACAGGGCCAGCAGCAGATAGAGGGAGCTGCCTGGCCCTGTCAATCATCGGCGATGACGCGTTCCTGGAGGTGGGGAAAACGGCGCCACTAGGTGCAGGGTTACCGCCCCCTGCACCTAGTAAGTTGATTTGCATATTACAAAAGTTTCTTTTTAACAAAAACGGAGACACAGATCTTGAAAATATTACCATATTAGACCTCAGGTGACATTTGCACATTGCAAATGTCATCCGGTTTAATATGGTGAAACCTGATGACAGAAACCCTTTAAAGGGAGTCTGTGACCTCCACCAAGTACTAATCAGTACAGTAATACTGCAGATCAGTCATTTGTATGTCGATACGCATCCCCATTCCCATTCCCCACAAACCAACCATGGAGTGCATTGAGAGGACTCTTGTGCGTATACACATAACGGAGAGGACTTTAGCAGAAGTGCATCCCACAGGCGGTTTGTGGGCGCATAGCCAGGGAATGGGGGTGAGGATCTGTATAGAAGTGACTGATCTGCAGTCAGCGCCAGGTGTTCTGTACATGTATTACTAGATCTTTTCCTAGGTGACAGATTCCTTTTATAAACCTCTAAATAGTTCTAGATTTGTTTGTTTCTGGGACAGCTTTCACTGAGGATTTTTTTTTAAATCAGGTGAATATTCTCTTGCTCAATTCTCCATACATATAACTCATAAAATCTTGTTAATTTGGAGCACTAATCATTATGGCACTTGACTGAATGTATGAAAGGACGGGTTTCCTTGCTTGTTACCCTCAGCAAATACTCTCATTTTTTTACTTTCACCAGCTAGTACATGTTACAACTCAGTCAAGCACTTGCTTTTCCTGACCCATTATAGTCTATTCTACTCTTTATGAGAACTATCCAGACCAGCCAAACCTGTTCCTCACAGTCTGGTTCCTCCTTTCACTTCTATTGCTCTTCTATAGTAAGTGACATGAAATAAAACACACAGATCAACAACCTATCTATCTATCTATCTATCTATCTATCTATCTATCTATCTATCTATCTATCAATCTATCTATCTATGTAGATAAAAAACAGCAGCACAAGTCACTAAATGAAAATGCAGATGCAATTCCTCCAGGTTTAGGATGATACGCCACAGATACAGCAAAATCAAAAAGTGAGGCAGCACTCCAAAATGGTAAAGTTGACGGAACCTTTATTCCCAAAAATGCAACGTTTCAGCCTACTCCATGAGGCCTTTATAAAGCATACATGACTAGTGCACAAATGAAATATATATAGTCAAAGTAGGAGGGGTCAGGCCCCGTGTGACCAATTAACATAATGTGCAGCAAGATATAAACACGACATGTGTGAACACATAATCATCAATGTGAAATATAGTAATCAACTCGATCATCATCTACATTCAAAGTGAACAATAATAATCCATATGTGTTAGAGCAATGTGCGCTCGTAAATACAAAATGCACCCCAATAAACACAAAATATACCCATATGGTGCACATTGCACGCCTCCAAGAAGGTGCGACTTTTAATGGACTTCAGCACTGAAAACAGACGAAGTACATCAGCCCTGGAGTGGAATTGAAATTAGATTGTTTTTGCGACAAAAAGGCACGCCTACATAAATAGGTCGGGAAAAAAGTTGCAAAAGTTAGAAAACTGAATGAGTCTTAAACAGGCCCAATTTCCGACTGCTCAAAATAGCATTTTTAGATTAAAAACAGGGGCAAACACTTTTGTAAATGTGCCCCAAAGACTGATGGAGATTTGCCTAATTTATGATGGAAAGGGGGAGGGGGGGTGGAATTACACGGGTCTTTGTCAATGACCCACATGCAAGCAAACATGGTAAACAGTGCTTTTTTATGATATGTTTTCTAAAAGCAACATGTAAACTCAGCTTCAGGCTAGAGCTACACCTAGATATTTTGTAGGAAAACTAAAGGTGTGCCATATGTTCAGGTTTTTTATGCAGTTTTGGAAGCAAAATCAGGTGTGGGTCATAAAGGAGAGAAAGCATTAAAGACAGATAATAACTATCGTCTTTTTGAATTCATCTTGACTTAAAAAACTGCATCAAGAAATCTGACTGTGTGGCCTTACCCTTAATGATTCCAACTAATAAGCTACAGCTGCAATCCAACGCAGTAAATTGAGTTTAGTGCAATTTTGTGGACTGCAGCTGTCACTCGATAATTAAAATCAATAACCTACAAAAAGTCTAGGTGTAGCCCCAGCCTCATGTGCCATAGGACGCTGAGTGTTCAGGTTACTGGCGACGTTGTTAAAACCTTTACAGCCTATAGTGAGTAAATGACTCGGAGTAAACATCTGCTCCAGTATTGAAGTAAAGAAAATGACACTGATCACCTTTCTCTAAGATATTCTTCCAGGCATACGTCAACTTCAAAGGCAGAAATGTCTGCTTTCACAGCTATTCGATTCATACATATCAGGTTGCTAGGCTATTCATTCAGGAAAAGAATATTGATAAAGACAAACACACTAATTGGGCCCTGAAAAGAGTAATTAGTGAGCGAGTGGAGGTGGGAGTAGACGGCGCTAGCTAGAGGCTTGTTAGCTAATTCTCAGAAAGCAGGTGCACTCGACTAAACCCCCAATGTCGCTCCGGTGAAACGCCCCTCAGAGGATGGTGGAGACAGAGACTCTTAATCCCAAGGTTGCTGCCACACATTCAGGTTTTTTTATGCTGTTTTTGAAGGCAAAATCAGGAGTGGCCTAAACAAAAAAGAGAAGTTGTATTTGTCCTTAATACTTTCTTACACCTGATTCTGGCTTCAAAATTTGCATCAAAAAGACTGGTGCGGCACCCTCACTAACACCATGGCGGTTATTTATAAAGAACAGAATTTTATACCGGGCTTTGATTCCTCGTGCTGCAGAAGGATGCACCTAATTTACGATGAGCCATTCGGCACTCTGTGCACCTGGCTAAAATAGTTTTTCGGCAACATTTACGTTTGTTTCCAGGCATAAATGTTAGTAAATTTGTCTGGGCCGATGTCCCGTCTCCCGTCATGGCGTAAAAAAGCCCATACAACAAAATATTGTTGCACGGGTGGTTAAAAAGCCACAAAAGGGAGTCTTACGACTTTTTTTATGCCAAAATATGGCATATGGATGTTAGTAAATGACCTCCCATGTGCGGTGTGAAGGCTGGCAATACTGTGGGCTTCAGAATATTTATCCTATAAAGAAAAATCATCTTAAAGCAGGTACAAAAGAGTTTACACATAGTTGCAAAAAGGAACAGAAGCCCACCAAAATAAAAAAAATTAAAAAAGTAAATCATTTGTAGGTATAAAAACTATAGTGGTCTACGTATGGAAATGGGTAGTGTCAAAGTAACTATCAACTATTTTCTGTAGTCAAACTATGGTCAAAATGGTTCTCAATACAGGCAATAAGGCAATGCATCCAGCACATTTTTTCAAGATTTAAGGAAAGTTTGCTTTTCAGTTGCTTCTCAAAGTCCAGATGAAAAAAGCCCTGCAGGTCACTTATAGTTTGGAACGAACGCTCGCTCCAAAACTGTAATGGAGCCACTAATCATCCAATGAATGAGCAAAACTTGTTCATTGGGTGAAAACACTGCCAATGTAACACCCAAAAACATAATTTGTCAGCAGCAGATTATGCTGTGTAAACAGGGATCTGCTACCTACAAGCAATGAATATGTATAGGGATGAGCGAACCGAACCGTAACGAACCAGATTCGTTACGAGCTTTGCAAAAAGTTTGGTTCGTCACGTCAAAAAAGTGTGACGTCACCCCACAGCCCCTGAAGTGCCTGAGCGCGCCGACAGCTTGTCAGTGCGTCTCAAGACTTCAGAGGGATAGGAGCTGCAGATTAGTGTTAGAGAAAAGATATAGATAGATAGAAAATCAAACAAATAGATAGATACAGGGAGAGATAGAGAAGAAATAGAAAGGGTTAGTGAGAGAAGCAGGAGAGAGGAAGAAAAAGCTAGATATAGAAGTTAAGGTGATAGATAGGGAAAGAGGCTGAGAAAGCAAGAGATAGGTAGAGAAAGGGAGAGGAAGTCATATAAATAAAAAAATTGTGACATCTAGGGAGAGATAGGGTGAGAAAAAAAAATAGTGAGAGAAAAGAGTCAGGACAGGTAGCATTCCTGTTCCGTGACCGTACACGCTACACGTTGCTGCTCAGCTGGGTGCCGTCAACCCCGTTTAGCCACAACTAAAAAAGTTTAAAAAAAACTCAAAAAAAAGTTATAAACAAAGTTTTAAAAAAAAAAAAAGTTATAAAAAAAGTTAAAAAAAAGTTAAAAAAAGTTATAAAAAAATAAATTTTAAAAAAGTATAAAAAAAATACATCATTTAATTTTCCCCCACACAATAAAAATATGTCCAACTGTCCTACTTCCAGCACTTCCCAGGCAAGAAGTGCAACAGCAGGCAGTGAGGGTAGGAAAAGTGGCAGCACCAGGCCCAGTGGCAGCCGGGGTAACAGGCGTGGCAGCAGGGTGCAGCTACCCCTGACGGCCACTGGTCAAGTAAGAACCACACAGCCAGCGGTTCTAGATTGGCTTACCCAATCTAGAACCCAAACGAGGAGTCAAGCATCTGCTAGATCATCAGACACCACCCTTACATGGGACGGTCAGCGAGAGTCCTCTGCCCCGTCCCCTGTTATTCGAATGCCACTCACCTTTGGGGCACCTTCTGCCAGGAAACTGTTGTCAAACCTTGATCTGCCCTTGGAGTCTCTACCACTTTTTAGTGATGAGAAGGAGGAAGAGGAAGTAGTCCACCAAAGTCAGCGGGTGGAACGTAGTGAGACTCCAGAGGAGGTGTTGGCTGTAAGCATTCAACAGAGCCAGGGAGGGGCATCCAGTGCCACACCTGATATTCTGTCCCAGCCACCGGAGGAAAGTAGCAGTGGTGCCGAGTTTGACGACGATGTCGCTGATCGGACATGGCGCCCTCAAGCAGCTTCATCCTCATCATCAGGGGAGGAAATAGAGGTGCCACCGACGCAGCAACATCCCACTGTTGCAAGGAACCGAGGCACAAGAGGGAGGGGTAGAAGCCAAGCTACCAGGCAGAGATCACCCTCTCAAAGCCTTGGTCCTGAGAGGGCACCCTCAGGCAGCAGTGGCAGTCAACAGGCAGCAAGACCCCCCGTGGCTGTCAGCAAACCACGGTCCTCAGTCGTCTGGCAGTTCTTCCGCCTGGGGAAAGATAAGCACATCGCTTTGTGCCTGCTGTGCAATGAGAGGGTCAGTCGTGGTAGGGGTGATAATCTCGGGACAACATCCATGCGAAAGCACATGGAAAGGCAACACCAACAGGCCTGGAAGAACCGTGACCCCAATACCACCTCCTGTCAGGATGCACCATACACTGCAGATCCCATCATGCAGCATCCTCTCAGTGGAACTCAGGGCTCGTCAGCCTCAGGTGCCAGCACCAGCACAGTGTCACTGCCATCTACACCGCTAATGAGGCAGCAATCCGTGACTGAGTCCATGGGCAGACGTCAGGTGTATTCCAGCAGCCATCCCATGGCCCAGAAACTGACCGGACACCTGGTTAAGCTGCTGGTGCTTCAGTCCCTGCCCTTCAACCTCGTGGACTCCCAGCCTTTCAGGGATTTCATGGCGTATGCGCACCCCAGATGGCGAGTCCCCAGCCGCCACTATATCTCTGGCAAAGCTGTCCCATCACTGCACAGTTATGTGCAGAAAAAGGTGGGCGACTCATTGGGACTCTCGGTGTCCAAGACCGTGCACCTGAGTGCTGATGTCTGGTCCTCAAATTATGGCCAAGGGCAGTACATGTCTGTTACTGCCCATTGGGTCAACATCCTCCCAGAAGACCATCAGGAAGTTGGCCCATTCTTGCCACTGTCACCTCCACGGTGCTTTAGGGGGCCAGCAGCGGGAAGCAGAAGTTCTGCCTCCACCACCTTGCAACCATCCGCCGCTTTGACAGCAGTCCAACCTGCCCCGGTGTCTTACCACCGATGTCAGGCCCGGCGCTCTCAGGCTGTCCTCCATTTGGTGAGCCTGGGTGAACGGAGCCACAGAGGGCAGGAGCTCCTCCGGACCATCAGGGAGGAGATAGATGAATGGCTGACCCCACGTCAACTAACGGTGGGAAGTGTGGTAGCAGACAATGGGAGGAACATTGTCTCTGCAGTGCAGCAGGGAGGGCTGAGTCATACACCTTGTATGGCACATGTGATAAACCTCATAGTGCACAGGTTTCTTAGATCATTTCCTGCACTACAAGACCTTCTGAGGATGTCACGCAGAGTGTGCAAACACTTCAGCCACTCCTACACTGCAAGGAACACCCTGCTCAGGATCCAGAGACAGCGCAGTCTGCCCCAACATCGGCTAATCTGCGACGTGCCAACACGCTGGAATTCTGCCCTCCATATGCTGGACCGCCTGTACGAGCAAAGGTCAGCCGTTACAGACTACCTCATGGGGCAATCAGGCAGCTTCACGCCACACTGCGACTTCCAAGTCACACACTGGCAGATGATGCGTGAAGTCTGCCAATTGTTGATCCCTTTTGAGGACGTGACTTTGTTTGTGAGCAGGCAGGACTATGGGATCAACTACATCATCCCACTCGTCCATGTTCTGGAAAGTGCGCTGAAAAGCATCATCAGCGAGGATTCACAGGCCACCACTCCAAGGCTGAACATCGCCTTGAGCCCAGAGATGGATGAAGTGCAGATGGAGGGTGAGGAGGAGGAGGAAGATGTCTACGCCCAGCCATTCCACACACCGCCACCTGGCTTCTCTGCCTCTCAATCACAGGAGGAGATGGAGGATGAGGTGGTAGAGGAAGCGGAGGAAGACCCCAGCAGACCCTGGAACTATACCAAGGACAGTGGAGAGGAGAGGCGCTCATTGTCCTTGGTGCAGATGGCAAGGTGCCTGCGGGAGTGTCTGAGGAGTGACAGCCGGATTGTGGACATCCGCCAGAGGGACCAATACTGGCTGGCCACCCTGGTGGACCCTCGCTTCCGCCGCAAAATGGCTGAATTTTTTCCGCCATCAGAGAGGGAGGCAAAACTGGGGTACTACGGGACCTACTCACCAGACAGCTGGTCTCTACTTACCAGCGAGACCAGCCAGGTTCCCAGACAACATCCGCTCGGGGGGAACCAGCGCGCTCCACTACCACCACCACTAGTGGAGGGTGAGAAGTCGCTACAGCCTCCAATCGCTGATGAGCGATTTCATGCAGCCAGCTGCTGAAGAGGGGACACAACACCAGACTCATGGCATGGACCAGCATGAGCTCACCCACCAGGTCACTGCCTACCTGGATTGTACCCTGCCCCAAAGTGTCACCGACCCCGTGCAGTACTGGGCAGAGAAACTGGACATTTGGCCTCAACTGGCAGAGTTTTCTTTGGCTCTGCTGTCCTGCCCAGCCAGTAGTGTTGCGTCAGAGAGGGTGTTCAGTGTGGCGGGTAACATCGTAACACCGCAAAGAACGAGGCTCTCTTGCCACAGTGTTGAGATGCTGACTTTTATAAAGATGAATCGTGCCTGGATTACATCGGATTATACCACCCCCCTGCCTGATGTGAATGACTAAGTCATCAGTCACCCGTCTTGCATGGCAATCCGTGTGTCCAAGAAAATGACCTTAAGATCCCAAATATGTGCCCAACGTAAAAATCCGTAATTTAACTTATTAAGTAATGTTCCCCCCTTAGACCCCAAATTTAAAAAAAATCACCTTAAAAATTCCCTACTTAATTCGGATACATTTAAATAAACAGAACCCCATCTCCAAATTTAATGCCCATGGTGTGTTGGCCATTTAACATCTCCACACCAGCTTAATGCCTCACACCGGTGCACCGTCCAACCCATACCCCAAGAACAGTACCATCCCTAAAATAATCCCCACGACTATGCTTCACAAAGTGGGGATTTCACCTTTTGTGAACTATAGCCGTGGGGTTCTATCCCTGGCACCCGTGCCAAGGAACACTACTCACCGTTTTGTGAGCGGGTACTAACTGTTCTTGAGGTATTTTGTTGATATCATGAGAGTAGTAAAATCTCGCACCGCAAATCCCGATGGGGTTCTTCTCTGTGCGAATGATTTCACGCCTCTCATGCAGTCACGCGTGGAATAAGGCTGTCTATGGGGTATATATCACGGAGGCTGCTGTCCTTCAACTGTGATATAAAAAACCTCCACAGTTAGTTACAGCAACAAACAGTTGCTGAAAGGCAGGTTAACTTGCCTTATTTACGGGTGCCTTTACAATGGGATGCTTTTTTGGGGTTCTATGCTGCCTAAAATCCACAGCGCATCGTTGGCTGTTTTTATGCCACCTTCAGTACTATGGGGCTGGACGCAAATACCCAGTTCAGCGCAGAACTGCGTATGTCCAGACGGCACCATAGTACTGAACGCCGTTTGGTGAACGGTATAAAAATGCCCAGTGGATTTTACTCAGCAGCCCCGCAGCCCCATGTGAAGGTACCCATAGGTTGAGGTTTTTTGGGAGTGACCAAAGAGAGGGCGGGAAGGTCACTCCCATACCCCATCAGGGGTTTTTCCCCTACCCACTTTAAAAGATAAGTCCAGGCAATTAATAACTTTCTGTGCCCTTATTTGAACCAGAAACTTATAAATTGCCCGGACTTATCCTTTAAAGGTAACCTGTCATCTCCAAAACACCCCCTGAACTAGAGTAAGCGTTGTATAGTGTAAGTGATGCTGAATCCGAATATGTAAGTTTTATCTTCAGACTCACTTCCATTCCGACGCTGTGCTCCCACAAACCTGCAGTAAAATGCAATCAGTGGACTCCGGTGCTCACTCACATAATGGAGAGGACTCAAAGAAGAGTCCACTGAGTGCATTTTACTGCAGGTTTGTGGGAGCACAGCGTCAGAATGGAAGTGAGTATGAAGATAAAGCTTACATATTCGGATTCAGCATCACTTACACTATACAACGCTTACTTTAGTTCAGGGGGGGTTCCGAGATGACAGGTTCCCTTTAAGCCAGCTGGTGACAGCACTAAAAAAAACACAAAAGCATACATCCATTGGGTTGGGTGCTGCACTCGGTTAGGACATCAAACTGGTGTAACAAAGATATATATATATATATGTCTCGCCAACAGCCATAGGCCCAGATTCAACAGGTTTGACACCAGAGTAATTGCGTCAATTTGTAAAGCGAGTGCCAGTGAGGTGTCCATTTCATGAAAATTGGACACGTATTTTTGGATAATAGAACTGGCGTAAAGCCTTCTTGAATCTGTGCCTTTTTAAATGTCCTTTATTCACCTCATGGATTCTGTGGGTGAGGTTAGCTGTCTATTTAACCGTATCCGTATCCTACTAGACTAGCTGTAATGTTACAGTTTTTTTTTTAAGGTTGACTGTCCTGTGCTGAACTCTACATCAACATTTTGTCATGTATAAAAACTGATTTTTACAAGCGTGGATATTCTTAGCTTCCAACTTCAGTTCTCTGTACTAGGACCTTCTGGGTCCAAAAGAATACTGCTCCTACTAATGCCCCCACCGTCAATTGTCTATTTGGAAACATACTGGGTGCAATCAAGAGCTGCTGAAGCTGCCTCCTCAACTTGTCTCTTCTCAACTATACTGGCCTGGGTGCTATCCAGTGCTGCCGCCTACTCCTCCGTCAATTGTCTCTTCTTAACTATACTGGGCTGGGTGCTATACAAGTGCTGCCACCTACTCCTCCGTCAATTGTCTCTTCTCAACTATACTGGCCTGGGTGCTATCAAGTGCTGCCGCTTACTCCTCCGTCAATTGTCTCTTCTCAACTATACTGGACTGGGTGCTATACAAGTGCTGCCGCCTCCTCCTCCGTCAATTGTCTCTTCTCAACTATACTGGGCTGGGTGCTATACAAGTGCTGCCACCTACTCCGTCAATTGTCTCTTCTCAACTATACTGGCCTGGGTGCTATCAAGTGCTGCCGCCTACTCCTCCGTCAATTGTCTCTTCTCAACTATACTGGACTGGGGTGCTATACAAGTGCTGCCGCCTCCTCCTCCGTCAATTGTCTCTTCTCAACTATACTGGACTGGGTGCTATCAATGCTGCCGCCTACTCCTCCGTCAATTGTCTCTTCTCAACTATACTGGACTGGGTGCTATACAAGTGCTGCCGCCTCCTCCTCCTTCGTCAATTGTCTCTTCTCAACTATACTGGACTGGGTGCTATACAAGTGCTGCCGCCTCCTGCTTCTCCGTCAATTGTCTCTTCTCAACTATACTGGACTTGGTGCTATATAAGTGCTGCCGCCTCCTGCTTCTCCGTCAATTGTCTCTTCTCAACTATACTGGACTGGGTGCTATACAAGTGCTGCCGCCTCCTGCTTCTCCGTCAATTGTCTCTTCTCAACTATACTGGCCTGGGTGCTATACAAGTGCTGCCGCCTCCTCCTCCGTCAATTGTCTCTTCTGAACTATACTGGCCTGGGTGCTATACAAGTGCTGGAGTACGCCTGTCTGTCTTCTGACCTGTGATGTCACTGAGACCGCATCGACTTCAACGCAGCCTATTCTTGGGCTGGTGCCACGATCTACCGTGTGTTTTTGGTGCTCTGGCATGACATGGACTGCTCCAGCGGACATCTTCAATGCTGTCAAATGTTGTCGACCTGGCTGTCGACGACTATTTTTGCACTTTGATTTTTTTCCACTTTTTTCATTGTAATAGCAACTGCAACTAAACGAAACTATACCCTATCAGACTCCCACTATTGTAGCTGCAATTATTCAGCCATTATAGCAAGGTTCGTTTTAGGTTCGGTTCGTACGAATCCGAACTTCACGAAAGTTCGCCGAACCGAACCAAACTTTTCAAAAGTTCGCTCATCCCTAAATATGTACAAGTTGCTCATTGCAGTTGCTCATCCCCATACACAGTAGATGCTGCTGTATATAAATGCAGTTCTCACCTCTGCTGACAATCAGGCAATTATCAGAAAAGTTCAGTTTGTTCTCAATAATTGTCTGTGCTACAGTCCATGTAAAGGAGCCTTTAATGTACAAATGAAAGCTGAGACTAAAAAGTTGAAGGCCTTCTCCAGCATAGCAAATAATTAGAGATGCATGGTCAGATTATGCTGCAAAATGGATATAGGTCGCCTTGTACCTTGTTTTTATCTTCTAAAGTGTAGTATTATTTGTACTCAACCAGTCCTACAATTAGGACATTTTCTTCTACTTGATGAACAGTTCGCCTCATCTTTGAAACCCATCGCTACAGATAAAATACCAGTGCCTCTGTTTGGTTCTCCAAATTCCGGTGGGTCCTTGATATGTGGATGAGAGGCTCTATGGACGACTTTTTAATAATATGAAATGTGGGAGGCATGCGTCACTCAGCCTTCATTACGTGCATCCATCACTTGCTAAAAAGCTTCTAACTAAGCTCCTAGAACAAGGTTCTAGGAAAACCTTCATATCAGCAGCTGAATCCTACGTGTGTCTATATTCATCACAGCTTGTACTTAATCCACTGAAGCTAACCGTATGAATTTTTAGCTTAACTGAGTGACAATAAATCCTTCAGAGAAAGTGAAGGCTGTGCTAATATTGGCACCCAAACTGTACGGAAAACATATGTCTTTCTTTCCCACTCATAAATGAATCATCAGTTGAAGGCATGAATTCATGGATCAGTAAACAGCCATATACCATATGAACTACAACTACCCTGCCCTGTAGCAAACACGACTTTATCACAACACGCCTGTAATATTGACACCACCTCCATTGTCACCATACAAATGATCACGTATTCATTCAACAGTGTAAGATTTGTTTTTCATGTTAGGTATATTAATCTGCCTACTGTATGTGCCTTTAGTTAAAACTCATGGAGGTAACATTACACCTGGAATTGTAAGCGCCACCAGAAATATTCTGCAGGGAATGGCAATGGCATCTTAAAGGGGTTTTACAGGATTTTAATATTGATGACCTATCCTAAGGAAAGGTCACCAATATCAGATCGGTTGTGCCGGGATAAAGAGAAGGAGGGTGTGCTTGGTTACTGATAACACCTCCCCTGCGTACAACTATCAGTGACTGACAGCTATCTATGTATACACACTTACACAAAGAATGCTATCAATCACTGATAACACCTCCCCCGTGTAAAACTATCAGTGACTGACAGATATCTATGTATACACACTTAATCAGAGAATGCTATCACTGATGACACCTACCCTGTGTACAACTATCAGTGACTGACAGCTATCTATGTATACACACTTACACAGAGAATACTATCAATCACTGATAACACCTCCCTGTGTACAGCTATTGGTGACTGACAGCTATCTATATATATACATTTACACAGAGAATGCTGTCAGTCACTGATAACATGTCCCCTGTGTACAGCTATCAGTGCCTGACAGCTGTCTATGTATACACACTTACACAGAGAATGCTATCAATCACTGATAACTCTTCTGTACAACTAGTGACTGACAGCTATCTCTGTATACACACTTACACAGAGAATGCTGTCAGTCACGGATAACATCTCCCTGTGTAAAACTATCAGTGACTGACAGCTATCTATGTATACATACTTACACAGAGAATGCTATCAATCACTGATAACACCTCCCCCGTGTACAGCTATCAGTGACTTACAGCTATCTAGGTATACACACTTACACAGAGAATGCTATCAATCACTGATAACACCTCCCCCGTGTACAGCTATCAGTGACTGACAGCTATCTAGGTATACAAACTTACACAGAGAATGCTATCAATCACTGATAACACCTTCCCAGTGTACAGCTATCAGCGACTGACAGCTATCTCTGTATACACACTTATACAGAGAATGCTGTCAGTCACTGATAACATCTCCCTGTGTACAACTATCAGTGACTGACAGCTATCTATGTATACACGCTTACACAGAGAATGCTATCAATCACTGATAACACCTCCCCCGTGTACAGCTATCAGTGACTGACAGCTATCTAGGTATACACACTTACACAGAGAATGCTATGAATCACTGATAACACCTTCCCCGTGTACAGCTATCAGTGACTGACAGCTATCTATGTATACACACTTACACAGAGAATGCTATCAATCACTGATAACACCTCCCCCTGTGTACAGCTATTAGCGACTGACAGCTATCTATGTATACATACTTACACAGAGAATGCTGTCAGTCACTGATAACACCTCCTCTGTACAGGTTTTATCAGTGATTGATAGCATTCTCTGTGTAAGTGTGTATACATAGATAGCTGTCAGTCACTGATAGTTGTACACGGGGGAGGTGTTATTAGTGATTGATAGCATTCTCTGTGTAAGTGTGTATACATAGATAGCTGTCAGTCACTGATAGTTGTACACAGGGAAGGTGTTATCAGTGATTGATAGTATTCTCTGTGTAAGTGTGTATACATAGATAGCTGTCAGTCACTGAGCTGTACACAGGGGAGGTGTTATCAGTGATTGATAGCATTCACTGTGTCACATGTTGCACTGCGACACCATTGAAATAGATTATATGAAATATCATGTGGCTTTGCCATGTATCTATACCCCTTTGTGTTGCACATGTAGTAGTACCCTTAAAGGGGTTGTTTCACCTCATACATTGGGGGCATAGAGCTAGGATATTCCCCCAGTGTCTGATTCTTATCCTTAGAACGGAGCCCACAAAGTGAAGGAGGGCACACCGCACATGTGCAGCCACCTACCAATCCTTCCAATATGCCACCAGTGTCTGTAGTGAAACAACCCCTTTATGTTGAGAAAAGGCAGGGATATAAATGTATAAATTACAGGTTTTACTGATTCTTTTCTTAAAAACTATACTTCAATCTGCTCAGTTCATCCTACTCTATGATATGCCGCCTGCAGATTAAACAAAATTTTGGTTGTGACAGGTCCTCTTTAAATGAGTATTTATAGGATGTCAGGAGTTCAGAGAAAAAGGGCTACATATGGAGTCATCAGAGCTGCAGTCTGGAGAGTTCCATAGGAAAAAACACAAAGCAAATCTGTCTACAGATATAATGAAAGTGAAGGCCGTAGAAAAACTGTTGAAACAGTTAATAAAGACGAATTGAAAACATGATTTTTCACCCAAAATTAGCAAAACGCGATGATAAAAAAAATTGCTCCTAAATGTTATCGTAGCTTTAACTCTTTCAGTCAAGCCATCACTGCGACCAGACACTTACCCCCTGTAGTGACTCAATTAGGGCATCACACATTGAATTTATTGCCATAAAGAAAATACAAGAAGAAGAAGATGTGCCCCATTTTGGCTTTAAACACATCAAATCTGCCTGTATTTTGTTTATGGCAATAAAATGAAGATTGTTTTTGCATTTATAGTGAGTGCTGATCCACTTCTACTTCAATGGTATAGGACTACCGAAATGAAAAAAATTACAGCCAAAAATGCTGTGATTACAGACAAGGGTGCACCTAGCCTTTTTGCTACCTGAGGCGAAAACTGAAACTGTGCATCCCCTCCCCCAAAGCCAATTTCTTCACCTAACCCCTTTGCCACAATGAATGCGCTCCTTGGCCATGGCCCTTCCGCAGCCCTCCTCTTGTCCCTACCTGGTGCTGCCTGAGGTGATCGCCTCACCTGGCCTCATTGGTGGTGCATCCCTGATTACAGAGTTAAACAAAACTCCCTTTTCTGATAGGAGTCTGTTAATATGTCCAACAGCCCGTCCCCTGGACTAATGGGTGAAAAGTGTTACAAAGGATTCTAAAGTAGAAAGATTGAGACATACAGTAGTAATGATACTTTAGCTCCACAAAGAATTAAGTGGCCTATTCAGCTTCAGGAGACATATAATGTACATAGATAGGTTTGTATGTACACAGTGTAGTAAAACTCTCTATGGAAGGTATGGTATTATGGAAGGTATCCATGTGTGCAGAAAGTTATGAAAACCAGCATTGTTCTGTAGAAGGAAGGATTACAAGGAAGGATCAATACAAGGAAGGATTACATTTCACCCCAGGGATTGCAGATAGAGACACACAGGTTTCCTTAAGTGACCCTATTGACCAACTCTATATCCAGTACAACCAGCTTACTAGTAACAACAACCAGTCAAACCAATAAACCTCATAGCATAATATTACGTCACTCAAAATCAAAATATTAAAGGGGTTGTCTCATCTTAGACACTGGTGGCATATTTAAAGTATATGCCGTATGGAGGACTTATCCTGCATTGCATTACATAGACAACCCCTTGATATGAATGGTTGATATGTAAAGTTTAAAGGGGTTATCCTATGATTAACATAAAAAAATAAAAAGTTTTGCTCAATTGCTCTGCTAGATTTATTCTTTTCAAACTGGCAGACCAGGGGATATTTTTCTGCTACAGCTCTCTCTCTCTATATCACAGCTTGAGTGGTGTGTCCTTTCTGCTGCAACTCTTTACCTATCACATCCCAGGGGTGTGATCTTTCTGCTGCAGCTCTCCCCCTATTACAGCTTAGAGGGTGGATCGCAGCAATCCAGCCATCCCCAGTGCCATACTGCTACATAGCACTGCTGAAGAAGGTCCTGGTGGATGGAAACGTCCGTTGACTTTAATTGTGAGTAATTCTATTTATATTCGTATCTGGATCAGAACTTTGGATGTTATATGTACAATAAATTAACCCTTTAATTGCATCATACTATTTGAGTGCAGCGGATTTTCTTGAACTCAGCTGTTCCACTTAGGTCATGAACAATGACCAGACACTGAGGTCATGACAACTTGCTTCTTTGGTTAATGGGTTTTACCTATCTCATCGCACCTCTAGAACCTACTGGCTGCAGAACGGGGCCTCTAACGTGCTCTCTATTCACTCGCTGTTTGCGCGCCTATTTTCAGAAATCCCATAGCAGTGAATGGAGGGTGGTTCTGGAGATAAAGGCAGGTCACTTATCTGACATTGGTGGCATTTCCTAGCAATATGCCACCAATGTCTGAGATGGGAATACCCCTTTAACACTCCTATTCCAACTAGCCTAACGAAATTATAGTAAAGAATAAATGTTCTCAGTCCCGCTGCACTGATTATCATCTATACATACTTCGATTAGACGCTCCAGGCTTGATCTCAATTGGCAGTCCTGCTCCATGTTTCCTTCTCTACCTGAGACATGCGGTCACGTGTTAACTGGTAGGATTCGTCAGTAGCACATACGGTGATCTTATCCTGTATAGTGCCAATGCAAGTCAGCTGCTTCTCTCCATTCCTAGGGCAGACATTGAAGAACTATTAAGCATCTCTATAATATATATAAAATAGCACTGAATAGACCATCATGAGTTGTGCAAGCTAGAAGAACTAAGAACAATTAGGAAAAATCTTCAGGTATCATTATAAAGAACAATGCAAAGTACTGTACAGTCTTAATACACATCACAAATATGAGATGAGACACTACCTTCTGTAAATTCCTCCAAAAAACTGGGACAATATTGGCATTACTCTAAAGTTACATGGGCGCATTGATAATGAAGAACTGGGACCAATGCAGAACTGGAATAAAGAACTCTGCTGTCATTAAATAGAAGACTGCTCAAAAAACAAGAATACCAATATCTTATTTGCTCCTACACCTTTGCACTCTAATGCAGATGCCAAACAATTCTGCCAATCCTACAGGTGGCCATACACATTACACAGACGTTGGCTGATGCATGAACAGTAGTTCAACAAATGATCATCTAGATCTAAAAAATCTAAAAAGTGGGTGAGGAAAAGGAGGGGCTGGCAGGCCTATCTCATTCACCATTTTACACGCCTGTTTAAGGTGTAAAAAATGGTCTAAATGTAAGACAGCAAGGAAGATGTCTTACATTTAGAAGCGGCACTGGATGCACTGAAGTTATGGAGAGGCTGGTTCCTCTTCATAACTTAGGCGTTCTACCACCTGCGCAGGGGCTTTATTAAGACCAGCGACTAAAATGCCAGTCTTAACAAATGACTCCCCATATCTTTTGCCCAACTATTGCGCGAAAATGTCAAACAAGACCGACTCTGTTTCAGATGATTATGATGTTATCAAGTGGCTAAAACAATCGTTTGTTGCTAAATGTACCCAATGAACGATAATTTTGGTTGAACTTGTCCATTTTGATCAACCTTAGACTAATGTTCATGGGTACCTTTAACCCTTTTGTGACAGCAAATATACGTTTTTACGACAATCACTAAGAGGCCGAGTTTCTGCTCTAACTGGCCCAATCAACAGAAGGGCCGATCCTTGCTGTTTAACACTTAAATGCCGTTATTGTTAGTGACCACAGTATCTAAGTGGTTTAAAAGGAAAGGGCTCCCCAGGCCGACTTACAGAGTATCCTTACCAGGCTGCACCTCTCTGCAGCAGGCTGCTGGTGACTGTCAGTATAGAACTGACAGTATAATACACTGTAATGCATAAGCAGTACAGTGTATTATAGTAGCGATATAAAGATGTTAAATTGTTAAAAAAGTTAACGTTTTATTAAATAAAAAAAATCTCCAAGTTTTTCAATGGAAAAAATGTCAAAAATAAAATTCCCACCGTATATTTGGTATCACCGTGTCCATAATGACCCACACTACACAATTATCATGTAATTTATTTCATACATTAAATGACGTCAAAAAGACAGAATTGCTGTTTTTTGCTTATTAGCCACAAAGAAAAACTAAATGAAAAGTGATCAAAAATGTTATGTACCCCGAAATGATGGCAAAAAACTACCAGTCATCCGGAAAAAAATCACACAGCTCCATAGAATGAAAAATAAAAGTTATTGGTGTTGGCATGCAGCGATGCAAAAACTTTTTTTTTAAGTATTAAAAAGTAGTAAATTGTGAAAAATAAAAAAAAAGTGTATATATATATTGCTGTAATCGTACTGACCCACTGAATGAAGCTATAATTTTAGGTGTGAAGAAAAATGAACACCGCATTGAAACCACATTGAAAGCTACAACTTGTCGCTGAAAAAAAAAAAGAAACACTTAAACGACAACATCGATAGGAAAATAAAACAGGTATAGCTCTTCGAATGTGGCCATGAAAAAAGTGAAAAAAATTGCTTCGGCAATAAAATCCAAAACAGGGTGGTCACTAAGGGGTTAAGACTCATGAGTTATTTGCAGCTCTCTATCTGTCTTCTATAGTTTTATATGATTAAACAATTTAAACATTTAAATATTTAAAGGAGTTATCCAAATGTAAACTTTTTTAACAGACTCCTTCAGAGGGGCCGAACTCGAAGTAGGGTTCATGCTTAACTGGTCCATGCCGCTGGGTTCCAGGCCTCTGTTAGTTAACATCCTGTTGATGGGACCAAGTGTGACCACTGCAGCAAATCCCTGGCCATAGCAGAGACATGTTACCCATGCAGTATGTCAATGGGTCACGTGTCATCCGTGAGGCCAATGATTGGCTGCAGCTGTCACAAGTAGCTCCATAAACAGAATGTTGGTTCCCAGACACCAGGGGACCTGTGGAGGCGGACGTTTTTCTCTCTTCACTTGGGCTAGTAGAGTCAGAACTTCTGTCGTACATCTGTCTGCATGAGGCAGCTTCTTTAAAAAGGGGATTTTCTTCTTAAAAACGGTGAGGTTTTTCAAAATTAAGAAGGGGATCATTCATTAAGGGACTTTTGACTTCTTTGACCGGTCATGCGACAATATTTAGACAATATTTTACGCTCCTCGTAATGCTTACGACAGCATTGGAGGGATCTAAAACCAGCGTAAAAAGCCAGTCTTAGTAAATGAACCCTATATACGGAGCAGCTTTGATCAGTTTGATCTCATTTATGACATTTATATGGTCAAGTGGCATGATAATGTGGACAGCCATATCTATAGACCAAACCCTGATATATGCTCTGTATTTCTCACAAATCACATAGAACATTCTTACTAAAGCAGGAAAAGGTAAAAAAAAACAAAAACAAAGTAGTTCTCACCATGTGGTGCCCTGTCTAATGCACTCGAAACTTGACTGAGGTTTATCTTTAATCTCTCTAGAGAGGTAGAAGGCAAAGACCCGAGCTCTGTCATCTGACCCAGAGATGGGACAAGGAATCTTGATGTACTGTTATAAAAAAAAAAAAAAACTTGTTAAATTGCAGAAGATGTACAGCACCTAATATTTCTTCCAGAAACCGACAGCTTTAAAGGTGCTCACTTTATTTTATTAAATGCAAAATTGATGTTTTTTTACTCTATGACTCTCATTGCAATCTCAGCCAAACAGATATTAAAATACTGCAACTGGACAACAGAGAGTTAAAGGTGCTATATGAGGTTAGGAAGAGAATGAACTGCCTTTTTTCTCAGAAACTTCACCCTTGTCCATGGGTGTGCTTAGTTTTTTGCTTACATTTGTGTCTGTTTCCAGGTATAAATGTTAGGATATTTGCTGGCCTAGGACATGGCCTCCGACACACCCACACTCCACCTCCGTCCCACCCAGCTGGCAGACATGTAAAACCCGCCTTGCATCTATATATTGTCGCACGGCTGGTTAAAAAAGGGAACTTGTGACTAGTTTACGCCTAAATGTGCCCCATTGACTTTTTATATGGTTATATAATACGGTTAGCAAAAAAATTACATCATCTTCTTACATCATCCATCTGAAGTGAACTTCAATGTTGCTTATTTTATGCACAAATCTAGTATTTCATTCACCTATAACAAACATTTAGGGGCACATTTATTAAGACCAGTGTTTTAGGCACCAGTCTTAATAAAGCCCTACACTAGCAAGGATCCGCCGGAGTTATGTAGAGGCGTTGGTCTCTTCACAATTTTGGTGGATCCACTGCCCCTTCTCAATGTAAGACAACTTCCGAGCTGTCTTACATTTAGACCATTTTCTACACCTAAAACAGGTGTAGAAAATGGTAAATGAGAGGGCCCTACTGGCCCATCCCCTACCCCATCTACACCACACGCACTTTCTTAGACCTGGCGTGGACAGGGAAAAGTCTCAGATTGCACCGCAATCTGCGAAATAAATACGCCTAACATAGATGTGTTTTTGGTTAGTAAACGATCCCCTTAGTTTGGTACTCCTCTCCTAAAAAGTGATATAAAGTTATTTCCGCGGACCAGTCATCAGCCTCTCTTGTTCCATTATAGCCTCACTGTACAGTAACATTCATTGAATCTAATGCCAAACAGTATGGATCCCTGCTACTAAAATGTTATTGCTGATGGGGAGGCCCACCTAGGGCACAGCTTCTCACCTAGCTGTGATTGTGGATAAGGGTCCATTCACACATCCGGAAAATGGTTCCGCATCCGTTGAAGACCCATTCATCTTCAATGGGGCCACAAAAGATGCGGACAGCACACAGTCTGCTGTCTGCATCCGCAGTTCCGATCCACAGCCCCGCAAAAAAATAGAACATGTCCTATTCTTGTCCTTAGCCACGGACAAGATAAGGCATTTCTATAGTGCCGGCACATGGCCGGTGAGCGTGTTTTGCAGATCCGCAATTTGCGGATTTGCAAAACACATGCGGATGTGTGAATGGACCCTTATTGGCATATAGTTAGCAATAGCATCTTTGTAATATATCTTCATTTTCTCTTTATATAGAATTCATTTGCCAAGTGTAGGAAACATTTGCTGGTACCCTAATGCTAATAAATCACACTGGCTGCTGTTGATGGATCTTATCATAGCTTCATTTTTGTGCCACCAGAGCATCCAAATATGAATAGTCTAGATGGTCATGTGTAATTAGCAGTACATTTCATATGCTACATGTAAGGAATTCAAGATCCATTAATAACAAACTTTTGATGGTTTCCATGTGGCAAAAGGAATTTTCTTTCCGCATTGTGTAAAAAAAAAAAAAAAATCAGAACAGAAGGTATTAAAAGATTATAGCCTACATTGGTTTACTGCATGGCTTAGGGTTACTCTACACCCAATAGATTACTCAAAATACTGTACATTCCACACAATTAGAGAATAAAGAAAGGCCAGTAGACCATATACCTCATGTAAATTATAAGCCATGGTGTATACAGCAATATATATTTAACTACTACTATATATGGTAAATTCCAGGAGAGGATGTATATCTCACCCACAATGCTCAGATAGGTGAGGTAAAAAGAATCCAGAAAGCTGTGTGGTTTCAGCAAAGTATAATTTGCTGGGCCTGGATTTTTATGGAATGGCACATAGTTGTTGGTAGTGGGACGTAACATTCCCTCCCTTTCCAGTACAACAGTTTCCTCTAACCTGAGATGAACCCAGGTGTAGCTGCTGAGCTCATTACTGCGGGGATAAATGCACGCCTCAAAAGCTCATTCCTGGTCAGAACCTGGAAGCTACATAACCTGTGCATGCTGTGCAATGCCTGATCCCCTTGTGTTGGATTTGGAGTACTTCTGTGAGGTAACCTGATGTATAGTTAGCGCCAAGATGGGCAAGGTGATTTATTTTGTTTATGTTGTGTACATGCAGATGCTTAAAAGCGGCTGATGACCTTGAATGTCCTATGTTGTTTGGAAAAATAAAAGTTGTTTGGATTTTTAATTTCTGTCAATTTGACACTGATGACCCCACAACAAGAACCTGAACCCACAACAATAACGGAAAGCGGTCAAGCTGCACACGTTTTACAAGTGTTGTTCAACCAAGCATCTTTGGTACACAATGTGCCTTGAGAAGTGAGAAGATATACTGAGGTAGACAGCCATTAAGACAATTCATTTCTTAAACCATTTGGGGAAACAAGCTGCTATAAAGAGACTGTATGGAATTCTTGTCCATGGGCTGTCTGGTATCGCAGCTCAGCTTCATTCAGCAGAATATGACTATGCTGTAAAAAGCTTTGATTTTTTTTTTCAATCTTCTACGACTCCTTTAAGGCTCAAATGGAGAGCCTCAAGGATGCAATTTACAGTACCAAGACTGTCAGCAGTGACATTGTTAATTGTTGCAATGAAGAAAGATGTAACCAAGGATGTTTTATGACACTGACAAGCACGGCCATTTCCCTGCACGGTTGTAATGGCAAATGCTTTAGTGTTGTCAGATGTGAAAAGAAGGATGCAAATTTTATGTTGTCACTTTTCATCAATCTTCACTGGTTTAACTAAACTAGTAAAAAAATAAAACTGCTATCGCTGAGGCTAGGTCGTGCCTTTTTTTTAAACATTTTTTAAAACTGTCACAATATCACTGTCCATAGGGAACACGTGGAGTGGCTTCAAAATCACTTCCAAATCTCTGCAGCCGAGTGAGTATTGCTGGAGAGATTTAAAGGGGTTGTCTCATGAAAAATATTCTATGGTTTTCAAACCAGCACCTGGATCTGAATACTTTTGTAGCTGCATGTAATTAAAAATATAGTATAGCTGACTGAGTTATTCAATAAAATGTATCTGTATAGCGCCACCTGCTGTTTTTTTTTTTTCTTATTTCTTTGACCTGGTCACTGAGAAGGCCGCACATGCTCAGTTTCATCTTTCAACTGGCTCCTGAGCTGTGATAGGGAGAGCATGGACACGCGGTGATATACACGGTGATATAAATCTAGCAGAGCAATGAATGGGGAGATCTCTGGATCCATGTGAGGTACAGGGCTGGTTCTAGCTTTGCTAGAAAGACATTGTCATGTACTAGATGATGTCGATGGGATAACCTCTTTAATCGCTAGAGATAAAATTGCTGTAAATTTGCTGCAGACGAGTAGTAATATGAAAATCTCCTGGTAAAAAATAAAAAACACTGTCAAATTTGTGCATAAACTCTAGCAATTAAAGGGGTTGCGTGGGCTTTTAATATTGATGACCTATCCTCAGGATTTTTTGTAAATGTGACAAAAAAGTGTAGGTCTAGCCTCAGCCTACGGCATCATGCACACGGCTATACCCGGTTTTTACGGTCCATAAAGTGCGGACACACAAAACACGCATGCTGGCCGAGCTCATTCTGCGTTTTGTGGATAGGTACATCCTACCCTCTCTAAGAAATGCCTATTCTTGTCTGCAAAATGGACAAGAATAGGACATGTTGATTTTTTTTTGCAGGAATGAATGGGTCTGCATCCAGATTGCAAAAAAAAAAAATTTTTCTTTTCCTCACTGTTGTGCGTATATAAAATGCATGCTTCAAGGAGACTATAATAATTTTAAACAAATAAAATAGAGAATTTTAGTGAGCTAATCCAGATGTTTTTTTTTCTTTTTCAACAGTTGCTTTGACTATGAAAGTCAGGAACATTTTGTGATAAATCAAGCACACCCTTGCCCCTTTGGTGGGAAGTCAGGGTTGGACTGAAAAGAGTCCTTGGTAAAATGAACCTGCAATGCAAGTGTTGAAAACGGCTATGAATCTCCTTTGGGGGCTTATCCAGATGCTGCCCTGGATAACCCAACAATTAGGCAACAAACTCACTGGGGCCCTCAATCTGTAAACAGATGGGCGCAAGGGAGATCGCAATTAGAATGATAAGAGCCTTGGGAGGGACTGACATGCATGAAAAATCATGGGCTGCAAACTCAGGTACTTGTCAGTGTGTTGATGCAGAGGTAATGTAAAATACCGAATAGGCGCCATTTGAACAAACCAGATGCCTTAAAGGAAATTTTTTTATTCCGTCACCCAAAAGTGTTCATGAGCTTTTCTGGATTTTATATGGTGCCATAAAATTCAAGTCATTTACTTTAGGTAGTTCACAGTGGTTGACAAATAGCTGGCGAATAAAAAATATATGCAGGTATAAAAAAAAAAAAACACATCCTTTTTTTTAACAAACCTTTTAACCTTCTTTGCTATCACTAAGGGCGAGGCCCGTGCCGAGTGAACTCCGTTTGTGGAAGCAGACCTATTGACTTGAATGGGTCCGTGATCCACAACATACAACCAAAGATAGAGCATGTTCTTTTTGAGGCACAGATGGGAAGCCAATGGGTGCGCTTTGTAGTGCTTCTACGGGCGTCCGATCCATGCCTCCACCCCACAAAAGACAGGTGAAGCCCTATCTTCAGTTGTATATTGTGGGTTGTGGACCCATTCAAGTCAATGTGTCTGCATCTGCACCATGGTGTGCACACGGCCAGTGCCAGTATATTGCGGACCGACCGTTTACGGTCTGCAATACGGGCACTGAACCAGTATGCGCTCATGGACATGAGCCCTAACCCTATTACGAATGTAAATGATAGTGTATAAACACTAAAGGTAAACCCCAGTCACATAGGGACACATTTATTACAGTGTCTGCACCTGTTTTTAGGTGTAAAAATGCTGTTTTAGATAGTCTTATTTTTTTGTCTCATTTTATTGAAAATGTACCTGTTTTGGAAGCATCAGTGCCTCGTTCGCCTACTTTGATTTATTTTTACTAATTCAAAAATTTTCAAGCTTTTGTGCCTATTTTCCGATCTATTTATGTAGGTGCGCCTTATTTTGCAACTCATTTACTCATAAAAACAGTCTAATTTCTACTCGACTCCAGGGCAGCCATAATTTTATTTTGTTCTGTATCTGTTTTGAGTGCTGATTTGCACCACATTTTGGCTCAAAAATATGTAGATGTGCGTCTAATTTCAGCTCACTTGCGCCACATTTTCACTTGCATACTTAGACCAGTCTTAGTGAATATGAACCTGTCTTATTGATAAAGAACCATTAGAGGTCAGACTAATACTGTCACACTACGGTGTGGGTGGGGAAACTCCACACCGAGCATACACCGATACACTACAGTGAGAAGAAGACCGATTAGCAGGTAAGAAGCCAGTGGCAAGGAATACCACTGAACCAAGTGCAACGGAAATACCAGAAACCAAATCCAGAGGGCAGAAACCCAGTGAGCCCCGTTCTTCACAGAGCCCCAGATGGTAGGGATGCACTTATCCAGAACTCACTGGCTGCACCTCCAGGATGGTACCGGTGCACCTGGCAACTTACCTGCTGATACTGCTGATAGAAGCACCAGCAGTCCACACACCAAAGACAGGAGCCCAGGCACATGTACTGGAACCCGAACACCTAACAGGACTCAGTACACACAACACACCCAGGAACCAGCTCACCAGCAACAACTCACAGTATCGCTGTTCCCCCTCCGGGGAACCCTGGAGCCCTCTCACCGAAGGCACATACATACAGGGAATGTCTGGACTCCATGTCAGAAGACACATGGCAGTCACAGACCAAACACCCACCCGGACATAAACCACACACAACATAACCGGGATAAGGGAAGGGGATGGGAAGACCTCGAAAAGACCTCGATGACATATTAGGTGGCCACAAGGACTGGGCAGATGGAATCCCAGGAAAGGTGCATTGCTCCAGCACCAACGGAGGCTGGAGCACAACTAACCCACCAGGCTAGCAACAACAGAATAAAAGCACCTAGTGACCACACCCAGGTCATTATGTTAACCCTATGAGAACCAGACAGGGAAGGAGGGAAGTATGCAATAAGAAGGGAACATAGCAGCAACCAAAACTACACGTTGCCCCTGGCAACTAGCAACCTCGGAATACCACCGTAGCCAGAATGCCAGGACACAAACATGAGCAACATGGAAGCCGTGTCACGGAGAACAACCGAGACACCACCAATTTACACGTTGCCCCTGGCAACCAGCATACAACCACATCCGGAATACCAGGGCACAAACGTGAGCAACATGAACACGTGTCACGATAACCAAACGGTACGTGACAAATGCCAATACACCTAGTCTAATTTATGGGGTGCTTGATAAACAGTCAGACAGGCGAAGCAAATACTCCTGTCTAATTGAAAGCCTAAAAACAGGCGAGCTTGATAAATATGCCCCATAGTGTTTGCATCAGGATAGGTCATCAATATTTGATTCTTGGGAGTCCGACACCAGACACCCTCGCCGATCAGCTGTTTTGATAAGCAGGCAGAGCTCCATGCGAGCACCGCTGTGAGTCACCTCAAACCAGGCCCCCTCACAGGACAGAAGGGTTTCTGCCTAAACCCCTTTCAATGACCATTGAGCTATTTTTTTCCACTGTCTGGTTTGCTAAAAGTTGTTTCCTTAGAGGGTAGAGTACTGACCAAGTCATCCCCAGTAGAAGAGGAGATGATCCCAACTAAGACTGGGCCCCCTCTTGCCCTGGGCCCCATAGCAGTCGCATGGTCTGCCGCTATGGTAGTTACGCCCCTGCATGCAAGGTAAGTACATAGAGATATAGCAGTGCCATATAGCTTGCATTTGCATGTACTGTGTGACTAATAAATTGAAACTTCTTTGAGACCACTACCCAAAATTTACTTTTAAGGCTACATTCACACGACCGTTGTATTCTGCGGATCCGCATATTGCAGCATATTGCAGATCAGCAAAACACTGATATCGGCTCATGTGCGTTCTGCAATTTGTGGACAGCCCATGCCGTGGCTTTCATAGAAATGCCTATTCTTGTCCGCAATTGCTGACAAGAATAGGACATGTTCTATTTTTGGTGTGGTGTGCTGTCCGCATCTCTTGCAGCCCCATAGAAATGAATGGGTCCAGATTTTAGCCGCAAAATATGTGGCTCGGAGCCCGCAAAAACCACGTCGTGTTAATGTAGCCTAAAGGTGATCTTCTAGGGACAATGGGATTGTTCGCAAGAAGATGGACAACATGCAAAATATTGGATACGTCATCAATATCTGATCGGCAGGGGTCCAATACTCGACACCCCCCACCGATCAGCTGTATGAAGGGAAGGCGCACATGTGCCGTCTCCTGTCTCTCTCCCTGCTTGCCATAGACATAGCAGCAGCGAGCAGGAAGAGAGACAGGAGAAAGCACGTGTGCGCAGTGCGTACCTTCTCTTCCTACAGCTGATCGGCGGGGGTGCCGGCTGTCAAACCCCCTCCAAAAGTCTGGAAAACCCCTTTAATGAATTCATTATCAGCAGTCTGTAATAAAGGTTAGGGGTGTGTCCCTGCATTGACACTATCCAATCAGTGCTGCCCATGGCACACTGTGTAGGCGCACACCCCAACTGGTATCACCCATTTGGATCTATTGCAGACATAAACATAGTAGGAATAATCGAGCAACAACACAACATAGAGTTATAAGAAAAGAAGATCCAGAATTGTTATTACATGGGGAATGCAAGTAGTTACTATAAGAGACAGATCAGGAGAGGGGACAGGCCTCCTCTTTTAAGATGTGGTCTTTTGAAGAGGTTTCACAGTATAAGAATCTTATGACTGTTGAACTATACCGTATATATATATCTGTCCACATAGACTGGATTTACATCTGCCTAAGCGAATAGTTTATCACGCTCTGGTGTAATAATTTATACATAAATCTAGGATTATAATAGTAATATTATCTCTAGAGAAAAAATTGTTTATTCCCCGCTTGTTTAAGAATAGGTATTGCCAAAGCTACAGGGAATATAACAAAACTTGTCCATTTTACACTTTTGCGACCACAGACACAATGTATCTTGGCTAGTGGGCTCTAGGTGCAGTCTGCCCCCATGCTATTAATCGCGGTCAGTGAACTGTCAGCCCTGGAGGAACCAAATTCATGTTCCGGAAGCTCTCAGGGCTCATCATAGAAGCTTCAACCACATCTAAGAGACACAGCACAATTTCTGAGTCTATGCTTTGTTTCTAGTGCAACTCAGGCATTGGTGATATTATAACATGTTCAGAGCAATTAAGTAAAATGTTATACACATTAAATACATTAAATAAAATCCTCATCTAGTTCCACCCAATTTTTTTTAATAATGAGATGAGACAGCTAATTCAAGCTGACAGATGCCCATACATCATGCATGGAAGGAATAGGTTGACCTGGGCAGGCACTCTGCAGGCATCTAGAAGCAAGTATGGTGAAATTATGGCAAATGTTTTTTTTTTTTTTTTTTTTTTTATAGAATGTTAATATAAACATTGCCTAGAAATATAATTATGGCAAAGAAAAAAATATACTGTACAATGTATTGGGCTTGAGCAAACCTAGGGCTCATGCACATGAAAGTATTTTATTAACCGCATCCGATCTGCATTTTTTATGGGTTGGGTGCGGACCCATTGACTTCAGTGGGGCCTCAAAAGATGTGGACCCGTGTGCTGTCCGCATCTGTGTGTCCGTTTTGCAGCGTCGCAAAAAATAGAATGTGTCCCCTCGTCTTTTTTTTTTTTACAGACAAGGACAGGGCAGGACGTTTTGTTCCACAAAATGCAGAACACACATGGCCGGTATATGTGTTTTTTTTTGGATCCGCAATTTGCATATTGCAAAGATAGCAATGGCCCTAACAGCGTGGAATTTGGTGTGGATTAGGCACTTAAAACTCGTAAAAAAGAAAACATTTGCAATCCATCTCCCAATTATATCAATTCCAAAAACTGCATGGTTATTTTCTGCTTGCAGTTTTAAAAACCACAGCATGGGAAAAGGTGACATGTTCATTCCTGATGTGGGTTTGCGCTGATCCCACATCCAAAGCTCCCAATGAAATGGGAAGAATTAAAAAACACATGGAATTTTGAAGTAGATGCCACATTGTTTTTTTCCAGCACAGAAGAAATTCTTTGTAAACTCACCCTAATAGGGTAACTGTAGACTGTGAGGCCCTACTGTATCTCTGTATGCTCTACTATCTCCTCTGCTCACCCTGAGGTCCTAATTGGAATTTTTGTGGCTAGTCTGTTTGTTCCATAGAGTGATCATAACATAAAAGTCTAAGGCTAGGGGATGAGAGCATCACACATTACATAAGTGCAAAGATCTTCTGTGGCCATCTTTATTTAGGCCTATCAAGAAAACAACAGAGCTGTCATGCTGTCATCCCAATTCTACACCTACTATTGAGGATTAACCTTCAAGTAACATCTTCCCCTTACAGAAGCCGTAAACTAACCATGGATTACCTATCTATACAGAAGGTTTTATCATATGTGTTGACTGCTACAGGAGGACAATATTCTTTATTTCATTTTCAATGGTACAACCAAAAATTCTAAAATTTCTAAAAAATTATTTTCTATGAACAATGAGTTTAAAAAAATACCCCTATCTGATGGAAGTGTCCCTTTAAGGGCTAGTCTTATTGTAGCCTAAACTAATTTGTTTTGCTAAACTCTAATCTGAAAAAAGTAAAAAACAACAATCCCCACCAAAAT
The DNA here is from genome assembly GCA_900303285.1 of Rhinella marina. NCBI lineage: Eukaryota > Metazoa > Chordata > Amphibia > Anura > Bufonidae > Rhinella > Rhinella marina. Next base: position 95,303 of record ONZH01026422.1, on the reverse strand, counting down.
CTAGGGTTTAGAATGTATTTCCATATATACGTTGTCAGTCAGACTACTTTACATGTATGTGCATTGTGCACTGAGGGATTTAGTCCCATTTGCCTTGAAAGCAATATCTCGTGGCACAAAAAAAATGAGTAGTAGTGACGCTTACAGACAAGAGATGATTAATCCCAAGGCAGAGCGTACAACATGTCAGTGCGGCCATTTATCCCAGCATCCCCGTATTCAGGCCTCTACAAGTCTCCAGCTTGGGGCCCTTACACTGTCCTAAGCATTATTACAAGCAAATCAAGCGTCAACTTGTATTCCTGGTAGACAGGAGTAGATGGTGGGTCTTGAAATGCCGGTCTAAATAATTGTCTCATGCTTGACACAGAGTACACTCAGCTTCCTAAGTGGCTTTTCTGCTAAAATGCTGTCTCTGCTCATCTGTCAGAGTCCTGCAGGCCCTATAATGCCACCACTTTCCAAACATGTATGCTTACATTACTAATCAAGCTTTATATCATGAACAACTAACCTAAAGTAATTACCTCTCATGGTTGTCTGCCGTCATCTTAATGTGTTTGTAAACTTTCATCATAGTGTGTCACTGGAGCAGAAAACCTTGCCTAAGTAGCCCTACTTAAGCCCTCCTAATCAGATTGAGATGCCATCTCTATATTATCTTCTAAGAACCAGAGTCCTACGTTCTTCCTTCTTGCCCCAGCCAAATACAAAAGCTGATGACGTATGGAAAACGTATAATTTCCTTAATTCTGGAGTCAACCAGTCAGATGCTCCCTGGAAAGATTGTAATGTACTGCAACATGACATAATAGATATAACCGTACTACTTTTCCAGCAGCAGTGAATACAAACGAGACTTTAAATGAGATGAGAAGAAACTACTTTGGAAAATCGTCACCTGTGGGGCTATATGGTTGTGTGGAGCAGTAGTATGCATGCTGAAATCCATCATCCCAGACATACTAGTATACAAGTGATTGCTGAGGATCCAGTAGTGGGGGCATCCATTGACCCAATGTGTATCACTGATCATGTGAATAGGTGATACATTGTGTAGGTTAGGAATTATAAGTATCCGAATGGTGGGGTTCCCAACACCACTGGGACCACCACCGATCATAATTACTCTCAATGGGACTACCTCAGATAGCCAAGTACAGTGCACTGCTATTTCCAGGAGTCCCATAGAGAGTGCGCATGAGCAACCTGCTGCTCTGTTCTTTCAGGGGTTCCTGTGATTGGTGGGAGTCCCAGCAGTTAGCCCCCCTCCGAACAGACACTTAAAATCCTATCCTGTGAATAGGGCAAAAGTTTGTATTATGGGAAAACAACTTTAAGCTCTTCACCTTTCGAAACCAAGAGGTATAGTGATATTAATACTTTGACTGCCCTATACCAGCAATCCATATTGCCACCTTTGCTGGATGAATTCAACTTTCTATCACATTATACAGTGCTCACATCCATGGTTACAACCACCCTGCAGTCCATCATTGGTGGTCGTGCTTGCACACTATAGGAAAAATGTTGGTCTCTCTGGTGGCCGGGATCATGGGAGTGCTCATAGGCTAGTACTTTTTCCTATAGTGCGCAAGCACAGCCACCACTGCTGAATTGCAGAATGACTGTAACCATGGAAATGAGCAGTGTATAATGGAAAAATGAATCCAGCCAGCAAAGGAGACAATATGGATAATCACAATACATTAGTAAGTGCCTTGTATTAACTTTCTCTACATGATACACTTGCATGATACACAAGTGAGATAACTATTTTAATATAAGCATTTTATAGTAGATTCTTACAGAAATTTACAAAAATGTTCTTACATCTGTGTCAATAGGAAACTATAGCTTTAGATATATTTTGCTGTGTTTTTTTCTATACTAGAACCTGAACACCAAATACATATAACCACTGTAATAATATTAAAAAGGTACATTCTGTACAACATATAGTCTATTATGAGCATCTCTTATTAAGGTACAAGTTATTAGGTCCACCTAACCTTGGTGGACATTTCCCCCTTGGTACCATGTCCTATGTTGACCAGCATGTCCCAGGTGGCCATATACCTTAGATGTCAGTCAGTACTGACACTTTTGGTGAAGTGGGCAACTGTAAGGGCTGATTATATTTAGCCATACTTGTTTATATACCACACCTCTCAAGAGACCAGTTCTGCTTTTTCCATAGCCTGTTGTTCCAGTAGCACGTGCAATGGCTCACCCAGGTTGACATCTCTGACAGAGTACAAGACAAGGCATCTGAAAAAACCTGCATCACTTATGCATTCAGGAAGTAGCCTTGTACAGTCACGTATGAAGAAAAAGACAAGTATCTACAAAAACCTGACTGTAGGGATTTCATACTGTCACTCCTGGCCCAACAATTCTTACACCACACCACCCATATCCCAGCTCCCCAACAGCAATTAACCCATTAGGGGCAGAGTTGCCAACCCGAATTTTTCTTTTTTCTGGACAACTTATCCCAAAATCACGGACGGCCAACATTTTTTACGGACAAATTGGAAAACCATAATGAAGGATAAATATTATAAGTAATACAGCTCTATAGCTCAATATACTGATCAGAACTCATTACCACCATTTACTGTGAGCTGTAAAATGATGATAATTACCACCAAAATAATCTAGTCAGGTACCACCAGCCTCAAAAAAATCACGGACACCTCTATTTTTTTTCACGGACAGAGGAAAAAAGTTGCCTATTTTTACGGACTGTCCAGAAATTTCTGGACGGTTGGCAACCCTGATTAGGGGGAGTCTGTCACCAACGACCTCCTTATTCAATTGTTTCCATAGACACATAGCTGTGGTTCACATGATTAAAACACTGTTTTTCTTTGGTTAATCCGAGGCTTTGTTCCCGAGTTATGATACTTTTATTTAATATGTAAATTAGGCCTTGGTGCAATGAGGGCGTCACCATTGATCTTGCTGCACCCAAGCACTGCTCTTTTCTGTGGGCAGCTCCCCTCTGGCTGCTTTTAGGGTACCTAAATTGAAGCCAATGAACTGCCTCACTTTCAAAAAACTAGGGCCCTGAAACCACCATCAGGAGGCCTAAATCCAGGTATACCCTGAACAGCTAATATTTTCCTCACTCTAATAATGTCTCGTGTATTACTTTCAGATCTGATGCCCCCAAGGACCCTTCCGCTGCCACCGATAAATGCGAGCCAAACCTCACTCGTGATCATCTCTCCACACTGGAATACCATTCTGCAATACAAGATACTACAAATCTAATCTGATGGCAATCAAATGTACGCCATCTCACCTCACAAATTCTCCAGAACCCTCCCCAAACTCTTTGTGTCTGACTACAACACCCCCAATCTGCCTAACAAAATATCCAACACCACCACCAGAGTACCTGGGAAAGAAGTCCACAAAGGCATCAAATCTAACTTGACATCTCTAAGAGAGCTCCCTGGAGGCCCTTTTTCCCAGATTGTTGCCCCCCAAGTAAATTAACAAAATGTCTGGAGGCCTATTTAAAGCAGCATGAAATTGAACCTCTGGCAAATATTGGTTTCACAACATTCCCCCTATGCCTATCCATCTCAATCAAAACCTCTTCCCTATAAAACTGCCGACCACGCCGTCTTAAATCCACTTCCCAGTAGGCATAGGAATGTTCGACAATCCAAACCAGGTAAGGGCACAACAACAAGCGCAAAATGTATACCGACTAAACCCAGTTCAAAGTGATGTCCACACACACCCATCTACCCCTGAATGGAACACCTACAAAGCCTGATAACCAATGAGGTTTAATGTACAACCAGAATCGATCAGTGTGCACTGTAATCACTAGCCAACAGACCCTTAGCTGCCAAACATTTTTGAAAAACTGCTACGACCTGGAACTGAGAAAGAGCTGAACCCTTCTGACATTGAACTGCCTACAGTCCCAACTGTACATTCCCACGTGACAAGCCATCCATCGACTGCTTAGAATTGTCCACTAACTCAGACGCTTGAAAAGCCCCCAAAAATGCCAGTGAGAAGGCCAAGTGAAAAAGAAGCTTCTCATACTGACACACATTCCATGTCCGCTCTGTGACCCAAATAACCTAATAGCTCAAAAGAGACTTGCTGCCAAGAATCTTCCTGCATTAACACAGGCAGGATTACAATAAGAGATATCACCTATATATAGATAACACACGATCCACTATTCACAAAAGGTGATATCACAGCTTATCGTCTCCCTCCTGACCTCTGCACAGGTCACAGAACATGCCTAGACAACTCTCCCATAGAAGTCAATCCTGTCCATTCTGTCTATGACTCATGTGGCTGCTATAAGTCATATCTCTAAATGCTGCTAACAACTAAGGCAAGTGGACTGCCCCTATAATCATGTTCAGAAAATAGAATAAAAAAATTACCATCAGAAAATAAAAACAGATCATAAAAAAATTCAGGGACTGCAGGTTCCACATGCATGCTGGGTCCACTCTGCTTTTTATCATTTTTGGTGCCAGATTGGCCTCCATTAAATCCAGTGAATGCAGGTACCAACATGCATGCCGAGCTCACTCTATACCTCACCTGGTGCCAAATGGCTACCACTGAATGCAATGAGAGTCCACTCTATACCACTCCTGGTGCCAGACAGCTTCCAGTAAGTGCAGGGAGAGCAGGCTACAGCACCCAGCATGCATGTGGAACCTGCACTTCCTGAATTTTATGGTGGCCGTTATGGCACATAACAGGTAGCATTTAGCGTTAGGTTCCCGGCTTACAGAGATCGCCTTGATGTTTGGCAGACGGGCCCAAATAATTTTGTACAAAATGTATTTGCCAAGAATCTCAAATTTACTAAATGAGCGTAGCATTAGCACCAGAATACTTTCTATTACTATGACATTTTTGTACTTTATTTGGTTTGCAGAGTGCTGTTGCATTGTATTTTTTTCTTTGATAATAAAGTTACAAAACAAAACTGAAAGAAGTTAAATCCACGAGAAAATAATGAAAATTGACAGATAATACATATGAAATGTTGATGCGTTACATACACATCACAAGACATGTCAATTACGAAGGACATAGTTGGCAAATCTAACAGGAAGTACTTTTTGCCTCCCTTTTTATGGACCCCATAGCAACTGAAAGCAACGACTTTGCTCACACGCTATTAAAAATGATGCCGTACAAAAAAGTATAGATTGCCTTATTAAGATCAGCACTGTGGAAAAAATCAATTTAAGGACTTTTTGCATATTTTTTAAAACAACCTGGCACCAGAAATAGTTTAAACATTTGCAGCAACTATGAAAACACATTAACGTGCTGAGAGAGTGGCAGCGATTCTGATGTTAGTCTTAGATACACACTATTAGAAGTGATGAAATGCTTTCCCTCTCGTACTCATGTAAATACATTAAAAACACTTAGGGGAGCCGCTGGCATACACATTCAGGACTCCGCTGCAGTGCACAATACACACAGATGAAGGGCAGCAGACATATAAGTGTCCCTACCGCACGGTTCTGACATCCGGGTCACTTTGGACTGTACTCAGCACTGATGGTTATTGAGACAGAACAGGAAACAGCTGATGCAGCCATAATTCTTATCCAAGCATTAAATCTGCACAAGTTTATCTTTGCAAAGTCAAAGCTTTTACAAGATGTTCTGGAGTAAGTCATGGAGCCGGTGAACAGTCCCAGTATCTGTATGCAGGCGACATGTTCTGTAATGGTGCAATGTTAAACATTACGAACAAGGATGGGATTTAAATTTTTAACAACAGGTTCCCTACTCAGCGGCAGACATGCAGCGTCATGACACATGTTTACATATACATCACATATATGCAACACACACACACATAAATACACCATATACATGGTACACAAATAAATACACCACATATACAATACACACACAAACCACCCAACTTTTCAAAAAGCCTAAGGAACTATGGAATGGAAGAGCTCATCTCCAGCTGCCACCCGGATCTGTAACTTTAATAACCGGATCTGGAGAACCTGAGGGAACTAACTGAATCCCATGCCTGATTATGAATATTGGAAATACTGGGGCATTGGTGACCTTACACCTTGTTACATGAGACATGCGTTCACCGACAGATTTAGTCAGTAGAAGGAGTCACAAGATGAATTGAGCCGCAACTCTGTCTTTATCATAGATGGAAAACAGTCTCCATCTGGTCAGAGGCCACCAAACTATCCAGTTATTAATTGGGTTATTTTGTGAAATCTTCCCAGTATACAAATAATCCATTAGTCTGGTAATTCTTTTATGCTTTCCTCTATTTAATTAGAGATATTGCTACTTTTCAGTTTTGTTGCTGTAGTCATTTTTTTTTTTAAAGTGGTAACAGGGAATCCAGCTGTATTAGTTGTCACTTTTGAATTATTTCCTCAAAAACTGATGGTAGAAGTAGAACTTTGTTATTTTTTGAACATTGAGCATTTTCAGAAAAGTGTTACCTTTAGTAATACATGACAATTTTACGCTTTGAGAATAAATGTTGTTAACCCCTAGGTGCCATTCTCCATCCATTTATTAACACTATGTAGTTAGTGATAAATGTACACCATGTCAGGGGCGTAGCTAGAACTGACTGGGCCCCAACAGCAAAATTTTGTATAGGCCCCCCGCCGCCCCTCTCCATGACTATCCTGGCATCGCGTGTGTACATATGGAAGGGTGGGTTCACATCACGTTTTTGCCATCTGTTTGACGTACATGTAGGAAAAAAGTGATACCACAGAGTAGAACACTACGCTTTTGTATCCTGTTAAAAGAACATATGTTAACGTATCTTTTTTTTTTTACAACGGGACTCTATGGTGACGGATGCCACCGTATGTGATGTGATTTAAATGTGATGTGAAACTGGCCTTAGTGTGCCATAACATTGCCAAGTGCCAAGCACTAGTACACAGCGGAGCAGCGTGGCAGAGAAGGGAGGCTGCCATGTACTGCATGCTATAGTACAGAAGGCTGGCAGAGGGCACGGTGGCCTAGTCCTGGTGATCAGGGCTGTGGACTGTGTTCCCCAAGGCTCATTTACTCTATTGGGAACTCCACAGTATCATGTACTAGAATCTACAGTATACACTGTAAAGATATTAGTCCTACCCCCAAATAATAATACATTTAGTGACTATATAATCACCAACATACAAAGACTGAATAATAATAATACCGCCATACTGAATAATAACTCTTACCATGACTGGATAACAAAACACTATAATGTTATAGTCCAATAACCACCATACAATGACTGAATAACACAGCCATACAGTGACTGGATAACACAGCCATACAGTGACTGGATAACACCGCCATACAGTGACTGGATAACACCGCCATACAGTGACTGGGTAACACCGCCATACAGTGACCAGATACCAGGGTATAAGAGGGGACAGTACAGTATATGACCAGGAGCACAGTATAGAGTATAAGGGGCACTGTACGGTTATGGTGAGAGGGCAGAATGCAGGGTATGAGGGCATAGTACAGGTTAGTAGGCACAATATCGGGTATAAGAGGGCATAATAGAGGTTAAGAGGCACAGTACAGGGGTATCCCCTTATGCTCCTGTAATGTGCCTCCTACAGGGTATTATAATGGGGCATAGTGCAGGGTATAGGGCACAGTATTGAGCAGGGGGTACAGTACAGGGTAGTGAAAACAGTATAGGGTAGTAGGCACACCACAGTGCAGGGGGCACAGTGCAGGGCAGGGGGGAGACAGTTCAGCCTAGGGGCACAGTACAGGGCAGAGGGGACAGAGTGCAGCATAAGGGGCACAGTACAAGGCAGGGGGGACACTATGCAGCCTAAGGGGCACAGTACAGGACAGGGGGCACAGAGTGCAGCATAGGGGGCACAATACAGAAGAGGGGGCACAGGGCAGGTGGCACACAGTGCTGCATAGGGGGCACACAGTGCAGTATAGGGGGCACATACAGTGCAGCTTCTGGGGGCACAGGGCAGGGGGCACAAGACAGGGCAGGGGGACAGATTAATCATTGTTAGGCATGCAGGCACAGTTTTAAAGTTGGCAACATTGGCTGGAGTGGTGCTGAGAGGGCTGATACAGCGCTGCTCAGGGTTGCTCCTGCTTCTTGGCTGTCTGTTACAGCCGGAGCAGGAGGTCAGCTGGCACTACAAGCAAGGCGGGCAATCAGGCAAGAGAGGCGACGGGCTGGGCGGGCAGGTGTGCAGACAGTCACATCCAGGTCCCACATGTTGCTTCTAGGAGTCTGGGAGCGGGCCCAGTTTGTCTCTGAAGTGTGACTTGAAATGATTGGTGGAGCAGCAGCTTCCACCCACTGCTGCTCCACCAATCACATAACACAGTGCAGCAGCGCAGAGGAGAGGTAGGAGAATCCCTGTCTCCCCTCTCATCTTATTTCCACGTGCAGCGTTTCACACCCCCCCCCCTCCCCCTCTTCCTTCCTTTCTTTCCCCAGGCAGGGAGAAATGTAAAATACATTTTTAAAAAAATACATTATAAGAAATATGGCCCTGCTGGCCACAGCCCTGCTACTGCTCCCGGGCCCCAAAGCAGTCGCTTCCCCTGCTTCCCCGATAGCTACGCCACTGCACCATGTGGATGCTGTGGGCACCAGAGCCGCCATCATCATTACCAATCATAGCATCTAAGTGATAAGTCATCGGATGCCGCTCAGTCTGCCACCCCAAAAGTACTATGCAAATCAGAAAGAAAACCACAGAGACACCATCACGTGTCTCAACGATGGTCAAAACTAGCCAGGCCTTTCACCAGGAAGGAACAACCAAGGGAAAGGCAGTCTCCACACTGATGAGGGGCAAATACCCCGAAACAGCTGTCTGTGGATGGATACCATGCTTTGGCATAGGTGGTTTCCTTTTGGAGACTGCCTTTCCCTTGGTTGTTCCTTCCCGGTGAAAGGCCTGGCTAGTTTTGACCATCGTTGAGACACGTGATGGTGTCTCTGTGGTTTTCTTTTTGATTTGCATTTTGCTTTTCCCAGGGAGCCTTGTTTTAGATTCACCAACGTTGAGACTCGTGATGGTGTCTCTGTGGTGATGATGGTTGATCTCCCTGAGGTCAATCATCTTTTCTTAAATGGTCTTCTACTAGGCATTGCTCCCACTAGCCAGATTCCTACTCCACACTGATGAGGGGCAAATACTCTGAAACAGCTGTCTGTGGATGGATACCATGCTTTGGCATAGGTGGTTTCCTTTTGGAGACTGCCTTTCCCTTGGTTGTTCCTTCCCGGTGAAAGGCCTGGCTAGTTTTGACCATTGTTGAGACATGTGATGGTGCATTTGTGGTTTTCTTTTTGGTTTGCATATTGCTTTTCCCAGGGAGCCTTGTTTTAGATTCGCCAACGTTGAGACTCGTAATGGTGTCTCTGTGGTGATGATGGTTGATCTCCCTGAGGTCAATCATCTTTTCTTAAACCCCAAAAATACTGTCATGAAAAGATTGTGGGGTGCTGATGGGTTACTATGACAGCTCGGGACCGAGAAAAAAAACCCCAGGTCTACAATGTGTGAGTTTTACACTGACAGGCATATACAGAAATATTACATAGGACCAAGAAACCCCACTCACACAAAGGTGTCTTAGCTGTATAAAAATTAAGAGTAAGTCTCCTGAGACAGCGGGGCTCATTTACTAAAAATTGGCGTTTCAAAGTACCAGTCTTGGAGAAAGATCCAACCATTTGGGGGCTGTCCCATGAAAAAATATTCTAAATTTTTCAAACAAACACCTAAATCTGAATATTTTTGTTATTGCATGTAATTAAATTTTAGTATAGCCACTGACTTATTCGATAAAATGTATCTGTACAGTGCCACTTGCTGTTTGTTCTTTTCTTCATCTCTCTGTCCACCTTGCTGAGGTGGACACACATGCTCAGTTCTAACCTTCAACTGCCACCAGCTATATATTCTAGTAGAAACTATGACAGCTACAGGACACACCTCCTGAGCTGCCAGCTTAAAGTAAATCTAGCAAAGCTATTGGAGCAGAGAATGGGGAGAGCTCTGGATCCAAGTGTTTCAGTTTTTGTGAATTTTTTGACACCAAAAACCCAGTCTAAAGCCTTTGTAAATGATTCCTAGTGTGTAGAACAGATTTTCTCCAGTTTTACAGCTGTGACACATGCATACATCTGCCTCTATGACAAGACAGAACAAAGCCAGAGCACATCTAATGTAATTGTACATATCTGAAAACTGGAGTTGACGGTGGTGGCATTGCCAGACATAAATGTTGCGATGAGCAGCTATGACACTGACCACTAGCGACAGGAAACGCCATGAGATCCTCAGACTTTTCAGAATGATCATTCGTCAGTGGTTTGAAAAATCATTCCATGTAAGCTGGTCCTTAATTTAAAGAAAGGAAAATAAGAACAGTCGATAACATTAGGTCAATAAAAGACAAATTAGGAATTTAAAGGTGAGAGATGTCCGCTCTCCTGACATTGTATTCCCCTTGAAATAATAACGCTAAAGCATTTTTCCTTCAAGAGGAGCTGTCACCTCTCCTCACATGCCTGTTTTAATAGCTTCATGTATTCCCCAATGTATTAACAATTCTGGAACATCTATTCTTATAGCTCTATGTTGTGCCATTCCTTTATTATTTCTACTAGAAGTTATGAATGAATTGATATTAGCCTTCAGTAAGGGTATAGAGGGTGGTAACCAGTTGGGGATGTGTACCTGCACAGTCTGACAATGGCAGCACTGATTGGATAGAGTAAAACTGTACAGGATCACACCCCAACACTCCACCCCTCTGTACCCTTACTGAAGGCTAATAACAATTCATACATAACTTCTAGCAGGAAGAATAAAGGAATGGCACAACATACAGTCATAAGAATAGATGCTCCAGAATTGTTATTACATGGGGAATGCATGAAGCTATTAAAACAGGAGTGGTGAAAGGTCCTCTTTAACAGGGGAGCCTATGGGCAATTGGATGCCACGTACAGAGGCATTCATGAAAGGTATGTGTTGGGAAATCCTTCCAACCTCTGACAACCACTGCAAAAGCACCCTTACCAATTGGCAGTCAATATAAAGGTCCATTCTCCTTACATACCCAAAAAAATTTGCACTGGCGTTTTTTTGGGGTTGCAGAAATGCCAGATTAACCATATGCATTCCAATCCGGAACGCATTCACTGTGTCTGTTCTCCTCTCTCCAACTTCCTCTGATGTCACGTCCATTTCCAAGAAGCCAGGTAATTTTGATTTGTTCTGTGTTCCAATACTTGAACACTCATGTAATTAGTAGGAGTGTGACTCCAGAACACAATGAACAGACCTAGGTGTGGGCAAATGGATGTGACAAAGAAGCTGGAGAGAGGAGACCAGACAGGGGCAGAAATAGTAGCTACAGTACATTACAAAATGACGTATGGCTGAACATTAGAGTAAATAACAGCTGATTGCTTCATTCCCCTACAAACCCCTTTTATGTGCCATCCCTGCATAATTCCTCCTGGAAATGTATTAATAAATTGACGACTGGTTGTTACCATTTTCCTTTTCAATGTTTCCTATTGCTAAGGAAAATAGTAACCCCCAACTTTTATTTATTAATTTTCAGTAGGAATAACAACAACGCAGAGTTCTAAGAAAAAATGCTGCAGAACTGTTATTACATGGGGAATGCAAATGTTTATTAAAACAGACAAGTCAGAAGGGGTGACTTTAAGAATATTAATATTTGTACTGGGTTGCGTCCGGATCTCTGCTGGTCCCCATTATAGTTAATGGGGCCAGACAGAAACATTCAAGCTTCCGGCAATGGTGGAATGCAGAGAGATCCAGCAGACTGTTCCCTGCCAAAACAGCCTGCCGGATACCTGTTGCTAGTGTGCGGCTTCTGGTGAGGGAGGGAAGATGGATTTAGGTTGCCTACAGATTTATTGAAACAGTAGCTATGCATGTGTACACAACTCACTCCAGTTTGTAATATGGGTGGAAAAGTGGGTGTGGTTAGCCATGTTAATGAGTTTCACTCCAGATTTATCATTGCGACTTTTTTAAAAAAGTCGCAAAATAGTCGCAATCTCACTCCAGGAGGAGGGTGGAGTAGGAAAAGTGGAGTAGCTTCTCTAGACAGAAGTGTTAGGTTTAAGGACAAGCCACATTTATCAAACAACCTGTGACGTTTGATAAATGTGGCAGAAAGTACTCCAACACAGACTGAAGCAAAACTGACTTCAAATATTTTCCTAATGATAAATTCCCCCCAAGGAATTTAGTTCCACTATACAGATATGTTTTATTGAATAACTCAGTAGCTATACAAAATTTTTTTATTACATGTAATTACAAAAGTATTCAGATCCAGGAGCTGGTTTGAAAACTGTAGAATATTTTTCTTGGGACAACCCCTTTAAGTTTATGAACCAACTAGACTGGAATGCTAAGTTACATATCAGTCCTCTGCCAGCACTCCGTACTGGATTACTGCACCCAGTGGACAAACGTTCACCATTTATATTTGATATTTGCTCTATGTGTGATAAATACTGTATGTGTACATGGTCATCACATTTTCCTTGCAGGAGGCTTACAGGCGCTTGTGTGCTGCCGCCAGAGACAGCTGACCTCTTGGTTATTTCCAGCATTTCCATTGAGAACGAATAGAGCTGCAGTGCTCAAGCTCTGCCTGCTGCTCCATTCACACTGAGGAACTGGACCCCCATTCTCAGGATCTGTGGGGGTCCCAGCAGTTGAACCCCAAATGATCAGATATTTATCTCCTATCTTGTGGATAAGGGAGGAGTTAATCAGTTGGCACAACCTCTTAAAATGTTGTAGGCAGTGCAGCAGTGTGTGTTGCTTTATGGCAGCTGAAATGCATGGGGGTCAACTGACAGAGAAATGTCATATATGATTAGTCTCCAGGAAGTGATGGAGTGCAGCTGCCTCCCCCAGAAACCTGGGCGTGACATGGGAGCTGCATACAGTACCTTATCTATATGTATAGTGTTGCTATCCTTCCTTGTCTTGGCTTCCTGCAGTACAACAGAGCTGCCATAACGCACCCACCTTCTAATAATGATGAAATGATTTTCATTATTCCGTGCCAGCATATAAAATATATGAATATAAAGCTGAGGAGTTAGCTACAGACATCAAGAAACATCAGCTTTTCATGATTGCTCCAGTGGTCATTGTGAAAACTGTAATATTATTATTGATTTATCAAATCTGCTTGCATATAATAAAAATTGGTGCGAATATGTCCTTTTCTAATGATAGATTTCCTTTAAATGGAAAACAATTCTTCGAAAAAGGGCCGAATAGGATTAAAGATAAAATAAGCAATACTCACCTCAAAGATCAATGTCACAGTCACTTACTGGTTCACACAGATAACTCTGATCATGCTCATTTAACCCCTCAGATGCTGCAGTCAATAGCGACCGCTGCATCTGAGGGTTACACATGCGTGTGTCTGCCATTCAAATCAGAAACATAGGCCCCAGTTCTAGTGATCAAGTTGTTGTCATGGAACAACCCCTTTAATAGGCAGTCCCATAGACTGCAATATTATACTACTGCAGTCTATGGAATAAACAATCAGAGGATCTCATGTTAAAGTCTCCTAAGGAAATAAAAAGTACATAAAAAAAAAGTTAAAAAAAAAAAAAACATTTCAGAATTCAGATCACCCTCTTTCCCAATTTTACATATTAAAAATAAACGATAAAAAAATAAACATAATACTTATCATGCGTGGTGAACAACAAAATGGCCAATTTGCCATTATTTGATAACATTGCTCCCCCCTCCCAAAAAAATAAAAATTGGTTCATATTTGTGAAAATGTCTAAAAGAAAGAAAGAAAAGCTGTCTTTGTTGCCTATAGCAACCATTCAGTGCTGCTTTATTTTTCTAGCACTCTGTGCTGTGATTGGTTGCTATGTGCAACAAAGACAGTTTTACTTTTAGATTATTTTCATAAATCTGCCGCATTATTTCATTTTTTTTTACTTTCATATTTTTATTAGATTTTACAGTACAAACCATTATTTCTATTATATATAGACAAAAGCATTTGGTGGTGCTGACTGACCTATCCCCCCTTTTTTTTCTTTGCATTTCTATTATATAGACTTACATCTAATTTAAAAGGGGTTATCCCATGAATAATGTAAAAAATTAAAGTCAGACATCGTATAGTACATGATAACCTCTTTCTATCAAAGCTAGAACCAGCCCTGTACCTCACATGGATCCAGAGATCCATGTGAGCTGGATTTATATCAAGCTGACAGCTCAAGGGGCGTGTCTTTTCTGCTGCAGCTCAGGGGGCGTGTCTCCACTCTCCCTATCACAATTCAGGAGGCAGTTGAAGGATGAAACTGAGCATGTGCTGCCTTCTCAGTGAGCAGGACAAAGAAATAAGAAAACAACAAACAGCGGGTGGTGCTATACATATACATATTATTGAATAACTCAGTGGCTATGCTAAATTATTATTAATATGCAATTACAAAAGTATTCAGATCCAGGTGCTGGTTTGAAAACTAGAATATTTTTAGTGGGACAACCCCTTTCAATACAAGACATGCCCTTTATGTGTTTTCAGTCTGAAGTTTACATCTACCCAACAAAAACAATTATTAATATTCACTTGTTAAATGGATCTGTCCGTGCTGAAAATCCCGCGCCTGCGCCGTTCGGACTTCATTCGGCGCAGGCGCAGTGAGTGCCGATTGCTGCCGGGCTCCCGGCTTCCTCACTGCGCCTGCGCCGCCTTCTCTTCTGGGTGTTCTGTGACGTCATCGGCGCAGGCGCAGTGAGGAAGCCGGGAGCCCGGCAGCAATCGGCACTCACTGCGCCTGCGCCGAATGAAGTCCGAACGGCGCAGGCGCGGGATTTTCAGCACGGACAGGGCCAGGAGCAGATAGAGTGAGCTGCCTGGCCCTGTCCATCACAACAAAGGGGGCGTGAATAAAGGTAGGGAAACGGCGCTTACTAGGTGCAGGGTTACCGCCCCTTGCACCTAGTAAGCTTCATTTGCATACGACAAAAGTTGATTTATTTCAAAAACGGGGGCACCAGTAAAAAAATGGTCACCAGTTTGGGCATCAGGTGACATTTGCACATTGCAAATGTCATCCTGTTTTATATGCCCAAAACTGGTGACAGAAACCCTTTAATATTGTAAGAGCAGATAACAGCTTCACTACGTGTTCCTCAACGGATACATTACATAGATTAACATGATACTAGAACTCTCATCATTGTATAATCCTAACTATGGTTTCTGATCACCTCTGTTAGGGGCCTCCACTGCACAGTCTGCTAAAAAAAGCAAAAAACAAAACAGTGCAGCATGCTGCCCTACTTTGTCAAGCAGAATGACAGACACCATGGCGGAAACCAAACGGACCCCATCATAGTCAATGGTGCTATTGCTGTTCATCATCTGATGGTTCTGGAACTTCCATCATTTTTGTTTTTCTACTCCTACAGGACAACAGAAATGATACTGGAGGTGTAGCGGCAATGGGAGCAAGCTCTATGCTGCACAGGGAAAAATAAAGGCAGCATTTGGGTTTCTAACTATGGGCAGCAAGGACACATTTTCTCTATGACAGATATACACATGATGCCCAATATGTGTTCTGTCACCAGTCTGTAACATAGTAACATAGTTTATAAGTCCGAAAAAGACATCTGTCCATCCAGTTCGGCCTGTTATCCTACAAGTTGATCCAGAGGAAGGCAAAAAACCCCTGTGAGGTAGAAGCCAATTTTCCCCACTTTAGGGGAAAAAATTCCTTCCTGACTCCAATCAGGCAATCAGAATAACTCCCTGGATCAACGACCCATCTCTAATAACTATAACCTGTAATATTATTACACTCCAGAAATACATCCAGGCCCCTCTTGAACTCTTTTAGTGAACTTACCATCACCACCTCCTCAGGCACAGAGTTCCATAGTCTCACTGCTCTTAGCGTAAAGAATCCTCTTCTATGTTTGTGTACAAACCTTCTTTCCTCCAGACGCAGAGGATGTCCCCTCGTCACACAGTCCTGGGGATAAATAGATCATGGGAGAGATCTCTCTGTACTGACCCCTGATATATTTATACATAGTTATTAAATCTCCCCTCAGTTGTCTTTTTTCTAAAGTAAATAGCCTTAATTTTGATAATCTTTCTTGGTATTGTAGTCCACCCATTCCACTTATTACTTTAGTTGCCCTCTTCTGAACCCTCTCCAGCTCTGCTATGTCTGCCTTGTTCATAGGAGCCCAGAACTGTACACGGTACTCCATGTGTGGTCTGACTAGTGATTTGTAAAGTGACTATGTTCTCATCACAGGCATCTATGCCTCTTTTGATGCAACCCATTATCTTATTGGCCGTGGCAGCAACTGTCTGACACTGGTTTCTACAGCTTAGTTTGCTGTTCACTAAAATTCCTAGGTCCTTTTCCATGTCAGTGTTACCCAGTGTTTTACCATTCAGCATGTACTGGTGACTTGCATTATTCCTTCCCATATGCATAACCTTACATTTGTCAGTGTTTAACCTCATCTGCCACTTCTCTGCCCAAGCATCCAATCTATCCAGATCCATCTGTAGCAGTGTACTGTCCTCTTCTGTGTTAATTACTTTACACAGTTTAGTGTCATCTGCAAAAAATGATATTTTACTGTGCAAGCCTTCTACAAGATCATTAATAAATATATTGAAGAGAATAGGGCCCAATACTGACCCTTGTGGTACCCCACTACTGACAGTGACCCAATCTGAATATGTGCCGTTAGTAACCACCCTCTGTTTTCTATCACTGAGACAGTTACTTACCCACATACAGACATTTTCTCCCAGTCCAAGCATTCTCATTTTATATACTAACCTTTTTTGCGGTACAGTGTCAAATGCTTTGGAAAAGTCCAGATATACGACATCCATTGATTCGCTGCGGTCAAGTCTAGAACTTACCTCCTCATAGAAACTGATTAAATTGGTTTGACATGACCGATCCCTCATGAAGCCATGCTGATATGGAGTTATTTGCTTATTTTCATTGAGGTACTCCAAGATAGCATCTCATACAAAACCTTCAAATAGTTTACCCACGACAGATGTTAAACTTACCGGCCTATAGTTTCCGGGCATTGTTTCTGGATCCTTTTTGAATATTGGCACCAGATTTGCTATGCACCAATCCTGTGGAACACCCCCTGTCATTATAGAGTTCTTAAATATCAGAAATAAGGGTCTGGCTAAGACATTACTTAATTTTCTTAGAATACGGGCGGGGTATGCCATCCGGTCCTGGCAATTTGTCATTTTTAATCTTTTTAAGATGTCACTGTACTTCTTCCTGGGTCAGACCGGGCACTTTGAATGGGGAATTTACTTTTATATTCTGCATTTCATCTGACAGTTTATTTTCCTCAGTGAATACAGTGGAGAAAAAAATATTTAGTAGCTTTGCTTTCTCGTCATCGCTCTCTGCAACTCCCCCCTCATTACTCTGTAAAGGGCCGACAACTTTAGGTTTATACTTTTTACCATTTATATAATTGAAGAACATTTTAGGGTTAGTTTTACTCTCTTTGGCAATTAATCTCTCGGTCTCTAGTTTGGCTGCTTTTATTTGTCTTTTGCATATTCTATTTTTTTCCTTATAGTTTTTCAATGCCTCCTCACCACCCTCCTGTTTTAGTGATTTAAATGCTTTCTGTTTATCATTTATTGCTTTCTTTACAGTTCTATTTATCCACATTGTTTTTTTCTTGTACAACAGAGAAAAATGGCAACGACCTCCGAGATATAAACTGCCCTTTTTGTTTTTCATCTGAGGGCAACTTTATCTATAAGAAGGAAGATGTTTCCAAATTCAACCCAATAGAGAAGATTTACTAAGCACAATCACTAGAACGCTAGCTGATAATTGTGACAATACTGTAGTACATACCACCTGCCACATTTATTATGTGTTTTTGACACTTTTTGTGCTTCACTAGATTGTTTTGTATCTTGAAAAGGGGATGTAAAGTAAGAGGAGAAAAGTGTCTAGTATGTCTAGAAAGAAGCATCAACTCTATTAGCATAGCTAAGCTAAGCATAGCTAAGAAAATATTAATAAAATTCCCCCAGTGTGTGTTATATGCTAGGAGACAATGGCTGTATGACAGTGAAATGCATATTTGTGGTCAGTAAATAAAGATACTAGGTAACCAAGATATTCAAATTGAGTTGGACATGGCATTACTCAAGCTATAAAAGGCTGAAACACGATATAAATGCCACCACCTTTACATAGAAATATATACTCATGGTTTTATCATGTTCTAGTGTATGCCAAAGAACAAACACAGATATGAAAGCATGAAGAGCACATTCACGGGTCCTAGTACATTACTTTAAAGCATCGTTGTTAGATGTCCCAAAAGCTATGGAGATCTGTAACCAGGCTTGATATTAGTGACAAAAAGAATTTATTAAGACCGGTTTTATAACCTAGATCAGTGATGGCTAACCTCCGGCACTCCAGCTGTGGTGAAACTACGACTCCCAGCATGCTTCATTAATTTCTATTGAGCTCTGAGAACAGCCAAGAAAGTGTGCATCTTTACTGTCAAGGAGACATAACATTCTAAAAGCCACAACTCAGCTCAAAAATGCTTTTCTCCTCAATTTAGCAGAAAAAAGGACAGTAGGCAAGCTTGTTGAAAGACATTACCCTGAGCTACATTTTCCAGAATTCATTTCCCCAGAGGGAGCCTTCTACAGACATTTAGCCAGGAAGGAATACTTGGAAATTGTTAGCTCTGAAGTCAGCAGAATTGTGAATCCAGCTCTGGTCTGTAATATAAGCTTTAACACAGGAACAATACAAGAACTGTCAAATGGTTTTCAAGGGTGAACACCTACTTTAAATCCTGTTAGAAAGAACAGGATTGTGGAGTAGACGTCATATTGCCACCCTGTCCATTATGACTATTCAGAAATCAGAAGGGTACTACCTTTACTATTCAATGCCATGAAACTGGCAACACACAGAGCTTCACTGGCCGCTTACCATGACATCTTGTGACATCATTAAAACTATTTGCTCTGACAGTGCAGAAAAAACCCTCATCCTCCTCAGCTGTTTCCTTCCTAAATATTACTGTAAGACTAATTTCAGACTGCAATGATATGAGCCACGTGGTTCTTCTGAACTGAACCTTAGATCACCGTAGAGCTCCGTTCGGTTAAACAGCTGGAATTATGACCATAATGTGGACCCTATGATGTGGCCATATTATGCTGGCCTACAGCCTAGAGGATTCTAAGTGTAGGCAGTGCTTTCTAGGACATGGAGTTCTGAGAAATGGCCAGAGTTGTTTGAATCTGAGATATATTAACAAAATTCACACTGCTCACACAACCAAATCACCATGATAATAGCAGATGGAGGCAATGATCCGTGTAATGTCATCGCTCTACACTTCCTTTTCTTGTTTGTGCATATAGACTAATGCATTTTTCAAATTGTACAAGTAATGCATTTTTTAGTTTTACAGTATTAACATATCTTGTAAATGTATGAATACAGTTTTCTCCTGAGAATACGTTTGCATACATATTGAAAGTATCATTTTTAAAGTGCTATAGTAAAATACAATGTAGCCCCATCTCACTCACATTGCAAGTGTACTTGAACAGATATAAGCCCCAAAAAAGGTTATAACGATCACTACATAATATAGACACCCCCTTAACATACATATAGTGGCTATTCCCTAAAGAGCTCTTTGAAGGGGTTGTCTGTTTTTTTTTTTAAAGTGGACTAGGGAGTGAAATGCCATTTATCAAAAAAGAAAAAAGCAGTATTACTCAGCAGCACTGCTCAGGTTCTTCTCACCAGGCTTTGTATACAAGGCTGCGACAAAGACATTATGTTGACACACGTGAAAAAATGAGTGTCAGATAACTCTATTAAAGGGGTTATCCAAGAGTATAAAATTCCCCCCATATGCCCGGGCCCCCCACACTGAATATACTTACCCCGCTCCCCACGCCGCTGCTGCTTCTCCCCATTCGCGAATGAAAACATCTGGTGTCGAGAGGGGGGGGGGGCAGCCAATGGCAGGCGGGGACGGGCACACGGCTCCCTAGCATTGCAGGTGACACTAGGGAGGCTTCCCCCCTGTCCCCACCTGCCATTGGCTGCTCCCCCCCAACACCGGATATTTTTATCCGCGCACGGGGAGAAGCGGCGGTGCGGGGACCAACAGCGGCGCCGGGAGCGGGAAGCCAGGTAAGTATATTCACTGTGCGGGGCCCAGCATATGGGGGGGGGGATTTATACTCATATACTATAATGGGGACTGGCAGAGATCCGGCCGTATTCCCAATATAGTGAATGGGGCCAGACGGAGCCTTACAAACCTGCAGCAATGCAATAGTGTGCAGAGGTCTGGTAGGCTGTTCTAGCAGGGAACAGCCTGCCAGATCTCTGACGCTAGTCTGCAACTAGCAAAGGTGTTGGTCCCACAGTTTGCAGTTTGTAATGCATTTAATTTTTCATGAAAAATAGGAAAAATATAACGGAAATGCTTCAACTTTTCCTTTCTGGATATACTTTTCGGCTTTAACAATAGTAGCAAAATTTTCATTAAATTTGCATTTTGTGAACAAGTCTTTAAAGCAATTACAAAATCTCTTCTCATGCACATCAAAGTTAAAAATGGCCGTGTGACGGCCGTTAAAGTAACGGCTGTCACACGGCCAGTTTTAGCACCAATGAAAGTCTATGGGGCAATTCACATGGTTGTTTTTTTAACAGCCATCAAAAAATAGTCATGACATGTCCTATTTTTAGCTGTTATCACGGCCAGATGAACCCCAGTGAAATCAATGGAACCATTTTTAACAGCCACATAGACAGGAGTGCACCCATCTACGACCATTAAAAAACAGGTACACTAGAATAATATGGTCTTTTAGGTTTTTTTTTAAAAATACCTCATCCACTTGCACACGCAGCAGCAGTCACTCCTCTCTTGATTGAAAAGGACCTGCTGAAGGACCTGTGCTCATCCTCATTCTAAGTCATGATCCTGACACTCACCCTTTTCTCCAGCACTGTGGCTGTGGTCCAGTCTTCCTGCAGTTGTTTGTTTATAATGCGGCACGCAATACGGAATATAATTGCTGCAGCCAATCACTTGTCCTATGAGGTCTAACACTGAAGACAATGACTGACTACAACAGTCACATGTTGGATCCCTGCATGTTACCGACAGGCGACAGAGTGACATGCGCAGTGATGTGAAAGTGTATGGAGAGTCACCACTGCAGCCAATCATTGTTCTCTGCCATCCAGACTAGTGAGGACAGTGATTGTCTGCACTGGTCATGTGCAGTATACCAGTACGTCACTGCTGATGTTAGTAAACAAATAGTGTCAGGAGAACCTGACCAGCACTGCAGAGAACGGCCCTGGACAAAGGGGTGAGTACTGTATATCATGGGTTTTATTTACTTTAGGGCTTGTCCGAGATTTTAATTCTCTCAGAGAACCGCTTTAATGTAAAGAATATGGCCAACTTTTGTGCTATAGACATGTTAAAAAGTGATCTCTTCTATGAATTGTGAGTAGCCAACAGTATGCTTAATGTGTATTTATACAGAGTACATAGAGTTAATCTAGTGTCTTAAACCTATGTAGGTTGTAGTAGACTGAAAGGAAGGGGCAAATAAAAAAATAAAGATGCAATATCTTGCAAGGAAATAGTCATAGGTATGACTGTAAAGTAAGTAGACACAAGCATGAGTCATGTACGTCTTGCTGCCTTTATATTTATTCCTTTATTAGTACAGTATTATAAACTTGCAACCTATCCTACTGGAACAGAATCAACTGTTTCCACTTTGGTTCTAAAGGCCGACTCTCTGAAGTTTTGTAACAAAGAGTTTTGCCAAATAGTCCAGTGATATATAAAATCATACATCGAAGAACATAAATGTTAGAGAAGCAGACTAGAGATGAGAAAACTTTTGAAGATTTGGTTGGTTTCAGGTTTGAGAAATTTTGCTATTCATTTTAGACAAATAAAGAGAAACCCACATGTGAAAAATATGTAATTCAGTTTTCTTTCCAAAGGGGCTGAAAAAACGGAGTGTTTCAGAACTACAGCATATCCTTCCAGGCATTGCTCAGTCTTTTAAACATACTCATGTAGCAAAACTAAGAAAATAGCTAAGCCAGCCTCATATCTGCATCTAGCTCTTTCAGAGCAAAAGCCCTTTATCAGAGCAGAACAGATAGGAACAGCATTTCTCATTAAGAGGCCTTGGTGGGGCCTCTGGATGGGTACTATTTCCATTATGGGGACCAGTTAATATATGTGATTAGTATTGTAGTCTAGGCAACATTCCTCTGGCTTTCTGGGAAAATATATGAAAATTAGCACATCTTACATATGCTGACATCAGATAGGCTTTGAAAAGCTAATTTAAACATCATTCCCAGAAACCCAGGGAGGCAATGCCTGGCCTACCATACTGCACACACGTACTACGCACAAAGCTATGCATTACTCTCCATAATGAGAAAGAGTACCTCTCTGTCACCGTATCTCTCTGAATCACAAACAATTCAGGAAAATCCTTGGAGAAGGTGGGGATAGAGACATGGGTGGTCCAATCCCCCCCCCCCCCTTTTTTGTTGGTTGCAAAACTGTGTAGGGTCTTCATTAGAAAGGGCCTAGAAGAGGAAACAAATACCAGGTCCTTCTGCACTGGTTGGAAAACCAGATACGGATCTATTTATGCCACTGCCTACTTGGGAGCCTGTCCAAAAAGATGGAATTTTTCCAGATATTTCAATACATTTTCTAGTATAGCTTTAAAACCATAAGACAAGAAATAGTTAAAACTGCTACTTTTACTTAAGGCTACTTTCACACTAGCGTTTTATTTTTCCGGTATTGAGTTCCGTCATAGGGGCTCAGTACCGGAAAAAAAAGTTTCCGTTTGGTCCCCATTCATTGTCAATGGAGACAAAACTGAACTGAAGACAACGGAATGCTCCGGAAAGCATTTTGTTCCGTCTCCAGAACGGAGAACAAACCGCAACATGCTGCGGTTCGCTCTACGTCCTGGGCATCCGCCCCAAGACGAATCCGTCATGACGGATCCGTTCAGTATAACACACTCAGTAAACGGATCCGTCCTCCATTGACTTTCAATGGAGATCATGACGGATCCGTTCCAACGATGTTTAAAGATAATACAGATGTAGCGTGTGAATTTGTATGCTAATGCGTACGCATTTATATGCTAATGGTATGCATTGTACGCTAATGCGTACGAATAGCGTACTTTTACTGCGAGTGAAAGGAGTGAAAGAGGAGAAGCGCTGCTACATCTGTACAACGGGATCCGTTCATTACGGATCCACAAGGTTGTATTATCACTACGGATCCGGCGGGCCCCTTCACCCGCCGGATCCGTAGTAAACTCAAGTGTGAAAGTAGCCTTACTTTTACTTTAAAGAAAGTAGTGTCATTTGTCATAAAGTTGTAGTGTAATTTGTTACTATGTTATGTTAATATGAATACTATATTCCAATATCTCCACCTATGGTTCCTCATTAGTAAGGAGGTTTCCCCATACCGATTTTCTGAGTCTCACTCAGATAACTTAAATCTTATCATTAGCATATCCATGTTAATCATTGTATTGTGAGAGAGGTTACTCACCCCCTGGTTTTCCTGGAATGTGATCACAGGCTGTGGCAATGAGGCTCCTGAAGCCTTCATAAAAGACATAAAAGAGAAGACATAAGTCACTGAACGGAGCTATTAACATGTAAGTAATAAACGACAAGGTAGAGTTCATCTCATCCTTAAAGGGAATGTGTCAATGAAATTTTCTGCTAGTTGAAACCAGACAGCAACAAATATTTTTTTTATAATCTGTTTTTATTTTCTGAGTCTATATTTTTTATTGTTTCCTCAACATGATTATGGGGGCTGCCATCTTACCCTGAGCTGTTCTTTTAGAAATATGTTTTACAGCAGTTACAATGGGTCATATGCACAATGGACAGGAAGGGACCTCATTGACTTCTCATTGATTTCTATGGAAGAGTTTTCTAGGCATGCTCTGTGACCTGTGCAGAGGTCAGGAGGGAGTAGATAATCTGTGATATCATCTATTGTGAATGGGGGATCCTGTGTTAATTATACATAGGATATAGAGGGTAATTGTAATCCTACCTGTAATGATAAGCATATAACTGCAGTAAAGTGATCTGTACAGACCAAGAAGTAGCGCCTATTATAAGGCTTAATGACCAGTATGAACAATGCAGGATTTTATTTTATTTTTTTATATAGATAGTGACAATGAAAACAAAAAAACATGATCTAAACAAGGTGACACATTCCCTTTAATAACAGTGGCAAGACAGCATTGTTAAGTAGTGAGACAGCATAAACTCTATTTGGGTCAGTTATGTAGGTCTCTAAATTTAGAATGACTGTTGCTTATGAAGAAATTTTACACATCCAGCATAGTCAAAACATTTCAGTTTAATAGTTGAAAGGTAACTTCGCAAATCAGTCATAGTTAAAAAATAAACAATACTACTGTTTTGTGTACTCAGCTCCTATGCAGACCCATGAGTTTCTATGTTTCTAGTTAACCTACTGGCGGGATAGAGGGCAGAAAGAGTGGATTAACATATGATTATAGGATCTGACTACATGTAGGGTTTGTTTGTAGTCTGAAACTATGGAAACATAACATATGTATACACACTTTTTATGGTAAAGAGGATAATAAAAATCTTCATTTATATAGCACCAACAACAAAAGAGCTTAAAATCTTTGAGGGAACAGGGCTGATACAAAAGATAAACTGTATTGGTTTTGTACAATGGTCCAGCAATCTCTTATAAAACAAGGTAGTACACATAGAGCTGCATGAGCTAGTCACAGCTAGTATATGTTTATGCACCGATATGAAGTGCATTTGAATGCCAAGAGTATGGGGATACTAGTGAACAAAGAGATAAGGTTCTGAGGACTAAATGAGCCAGGTAACAAATGTGATAGGCCTGCCTACAGTTCTTTCTTTTTAGGATACACTTTAAACTAAGGATGTTGGAAATTCATATCATTGTCCAGGGTTCTACATAAAACTCTTTAGGACATGGGTGAGAGGTTAAGATTATGGAGGATGGTAGTCTTAGATCGTTGGGAGAACATGGAGATGGATAGGGTGGTAGATAGAAATGATGGAGGAGATGTAGGGAGGTGCAGCACTGTGAAGAGCTTTGTGGGTTAGAGTTAAAGAGGTTGTCCAGGCTTTTTCTATTGATGATTGATCATCAATTTAAGATCAGCGGGAGTCCGACACCTAACACCCCCGCCGATGGAAAGGCGGCGCGCACAGTGCATATGAGCCGTCCCCCTTCTCTCTTCCTGCTCTCTGCTGTATGTCAATGGGACAGCAGCAGCGGGCAGGAAGAGAGAAGAAAGATGGCAAGTGCGCACTGCACATGTGGTTTCCCCATACAGCTGACTGGCGGGGGTGCCGGGTGCAAAGCCCAGACAACCCCTTTAAAGAATTAATTGAACTGTAAAATGAATGGACAACTATTACCATGACTGGCACAGACAATAGGCTAGTGAAGCGTTATATATTGTTAACAATTGCCCAAGTCACTTCAAGCAATAGTCATTATGTTGGTTGTCCACATAATTTTTGAACTTGAATTAATTATCAATGTCAGAAATGTTTGTATTTGCCATTCATGATTCCAAGAATGTAAGTTAATCATAAAAACTGTTCAGACTAGTTCTTGGAACTTTCGTCGTTCATAATCTGCCAGACAATCGGGCCATGTAAACCAGTCATTAGTCCCTTATGCCATAAAGGTGGCCATACATGGTCAATCGCTGTCGGCGAAATAATTGTTTGGTCGATGGCTATCCCCCGACTCCCCCATACATATAGATGTTTAATTCAGCCATGGCGAAAGAGGAGAAAGCTGCTGCCAGTCACTTTTGGTGGCAGCTTACAGTGGGGAAAAAAGTATTTAGTCAGCCACCAATTGTGCAAGTCCTCCCACTTAAAAAGGTGAGAGAGGCCTGTAATTGACATCATAGGTAGACCTCAACTATGAGAGACAAAATAAGAAAACAAATCCAGAAAATCACATTGTCTGATTTTTAAAGAATTTAATTGCAAATTATGGTGGAAAATAAGTATTTGGTCAATAACAAAAGTTCATCTCAATACTTTGTTATATATCCTTTGTTGGCAATGACAGAGGTCAAACGTTTTCTGTAAGTCTTCACAAGGTTGGCACACACTGTTGCTGGTATGTTGGCCCATTCCTCCATGCAGATCTCCTCTAGAGCAGTGATGTTTTGGGGCTGTCGCTGGGCAACATGGACTTTCAACTGCCTCCAAAGCTTTTCTATGGGGTTGAGATCTGGAGACTGGCTAGGCCACTCCAGGACCTTGAACTGCTTCTTACGAAGCCACTCCTTCGTTGCACTGGCGGTGTGCTTGGAATCATTGTCAAGCTGAAGGACCAAGCCACGTTTCATCTTCAATGCCCTTGCTGATGGAAGGAGGTTTGCGCTCAAAATCTCACGATACATGGCCCCATTCATTCTTTCATGTACACGGATCAGTCAGCCCCAAAGCACGATGTTGCCACCCCCATGATTCACAGTAGGTATGGTGTTCTTTGGATACAACTCAGCATTCACTCTCCTCCAAACACGACGAGTTGTGTTTCTACCAAACAGTTCTACTTTGGTTTCATCTGACCATATGACATTCTCCCAATACTCTTCTGGAACATCCAAATGCTCTCTAGAAAACTTCAGACGGGCCCGGATATGTACTGGCTTAAGCAGGGGGACACGTCTGGCACTACAGGATCTGAGTCCCTGGCGGCGTAGTGTGTTACTGATGTAATCTTTGTTACGTTGGTCCCAGCTTTCTGCAGGTCATTCACTAGGCCCCCCAGTGTGGTTCTGGGACTTTTGCTCACAGTTCTTGTGATTATTTTGACCCCGCAGGGTGGGATCTTGCGTGAGACCCCTGATCGAGGGAGATTATCAGTGGTCTTGTGTGTCTTCCATTTTCTAATTATTGCTCCCACAGTTGATTTCTTCACACCAAGCTGCTTGCCTATTGCAGATTCAGTCTTCCCAGCCTGGTGCAGGTCTACAATTTTGTTTCTGGTGTCCTTCGACAGCTATTTGGTCTTCACCATAGTCGAGTTTGGAGTGTGACTGTTTGAGGTTGTGGACAGGTGTCTTTTATACTGATAACAAGTTCAAACATGTGCCATTAATACAGGTAATGAGTGGAGGACAGAGGAGCCTCTTAAAGAAGAAGTTACAGGTCTGTGAGAGCCAGAAATCTTGCTTGTTTGTAGGTGACCAAATACTTATTTTCCACCATAATTTGCAAATAAATTCTTTAAAAATCAGACAATGTGATTTTCTGGATTTGTTTTCTAATTTTGTCTCTCATAGTTGAGGTCTACGTATGATGTCAATTACAGGCCTCTCTCATCTTTTTAAGTGGGAGAACTTGCATAATTGGTCACTGACTAAATACTTTTTTTCCCCACTGTATCTCTTTAGAGAACAAATGGATCAGGAAAAAAAAATTCCTTCTCTCCCCTGACACCATCTATCAGGGAAGAGTTGGGAGCTCAACACACACATTAGGTTGTCACCTGAAATCACCATTCTCTGAAGATTGTCTGACAAATACACTAATGTGTATGAGAGCATTTACATGTCTGTATACCTAAAATAGTCTAATGATGTCCTATCATCTCCAGTATCCAGGTAAATGACATTAGCACCAACCACTGCTTCTGATCCCTACAGAGTAAAACTGCAGCAGTAATATAACGTGTGAAAACAGAGGTGTTAACAAATACCCATACGTTTAAATACTGATTAAAGACAGCTTTTATAACTAGCTTGACGTCCTGGTTCAGCCCAGTTATAAGTACAATATAAAGATCTCTTGCACAATCCAAGGCTCAGTCTCTATGAATGATTGGCAGGTAGAAAGATACATGAAGGTGATTCAGCCAGACAATCATGCCAGCAAAACTCTGTAATTACCAGTTCTTTCACTGCATGATTTTTAATTACAACTGATTTGACGTTTTACTGTATCTAAATATAAGCACATCTAGCCTTACAACAGGTGAATCATGTAGTGATGGCTTAGTCGTAGATATTGTATAACACAGGGGATACAGAAGACGCCCATGGATCTGCTAGGGGCCTGTGAATGAAGGCGGGGGGCTGGTGTTAAACCAGCCACCACCTTATTTATTCTCTGCAATCTGACCAGAAGAATCCTACAAATAGCGACAGCAGGCTCTGTGGCTGCAATCTGACTTACAACGGCTGCTTGAGTCTTGTGTATAGACCCATGTACAGTATACAGACCTTCTCGAGGGATGACAAAGCTTGCCAGCTGCAGTAGGCCATGGTAAATGGAGACATTTTTACATTGTATACACATTGATACTCTGAAGAGGTATTTCAAGAACATTTACCAGCTATCTACAGCAATCACCAGGAGCCGACACAGACAACAAAGTACGACATGTGCAAGAATGGTATATAGCTTCTTTTCTCACCCCCTTATGTCTCTGTCATCACATAGGGGAAATTGTCATCCGCCATATATCAGTGTTTGCCTGAAGAGTCTGATATCTCTATATGTGCCAGCTTTTTATAATATGCAAATTAACCCCTAGGTGCAATGAAGGCAGTGCTGCTGCATCCAGAGGCTTTGCTCCTTCTGCTATGCGGAACTCCCACCGCTATGACAGACAGGCCAAGCAGTGAAAACATACTGCCCCTGACCTGACCCTGAAGTCTTGTGGGAGCATGTTCTGCACATGTGCAGTAAAAGGATGGAGATTGCCCATCTGCCTGGCGGTCTTCATCCCTTTACTTTGCATGTGCTGAACACGCTCCTGAGAGGGTTCAGGGTAGGGTTGGGCAAAATCAAAAATATTCCCACGATAACGATATTTAGAAATTTATCACGATAACAATATATATAACGATAAATACCCATTTAAAAGAAAACAAACACTTAGGGCCACAAGGAGACGTTATACTGTATGGGGGCCATAAGGAGACATTATACTGTATGGGGCAGCCACAAGGAGACATTATACTGTATGGGAATAATGGGGGCCACAAGGAGACGTTATACAGTATGGGGGCAGCCACAAGGAGATATTATACTGTATGGGGGCAGCCACAAGGAGACATTATACTGTATGGGGGCAGCCACAAGGAGACATTATACTGTATGGGAATAATGGGGGCCACAAGGAGACGTTATTCTGTATGGGGGCAGCCACAAGGAGATATTATACTGTATGGGGGCCACAAGGAGACGTTATACTGTATGGGGGCAGCCACAAGGAGACGTTATACTGTATGGGGGCCACCAAGGAGACATTATACTGTATGGGGGCAGCCACAAGGAGACATTATACTATATGGGGGCAGCCACAAGGAGACGTTATACTGTATGGGGGTGGCCACAAGGAAAGTTATAACTGTATGGGGGGAGCCACAAGGAGACAATATATTGTATGGGGGCAGCCACAAGGAGACATTATACTGTATGGGGGCCACAAGGAGACATTATACTGTATGGGGATAATGGGGGCCACAAGGAGACATTATTGGTTTGGGGCAGCAGCCAGGCAGCCACAACTTGGAGCTGTTAATCGTTATACTGTATGGCACTATGGGGCACTGTCCGCTGGGGCAGTAGCCACAAGGAGACATTTACAGTGGGCTCAGCAGCCACAAGGTGCTGCCCCCCACCATGTCTTATGGCCGCCTGTGACGGTCTGCCACCACCAAACAGTTATTCCTACATGTCAGGGACCCGGCTGGCAGCTGTAATATATATAGGGTCTCTCTCCGCAGGCAAAGTCAATTCTGTGGGGGTCAGACAGAGTAAGTTCACAGACTTTCCCACTCACTCCAGTCAATCCTGCGCTGCTCAGCCTCAGCGGCTTCGCCCAGGCGTCATCTGATTCCAACATTAGACATCAGTGGGCGGAGACTGCACCATGGGGACCAGCGAGCAGGAGCCTGGGCGGCCACTGCGGGAGACGATCAGTATGTAATGTTGTAAAGGCGGGTGGCTGTAGGATCAGATTTTGAAGCGGTCAGCGCACATGACCGCTTTGATGACGTCACATAATACCGCGGTTATTAGGAAACAGCGATATCGCCATATCGCTGTTTCCTAATACCGCGGTATACTGACAACACCGGTATATCGTGCAACCCTAGTTCAGGGCCAGGTGTAAATATGTTTTCATTGCCTGGCCTTTCACAGCAGTGGGGGCATGGCAAAACAGACAGGGAGCAGAGCCTCTGGGTGCAACTGGGTGCAACTAGGTGCAATAGCACCTCCCTCTTTGCACCTAGGGGGTAATTTGCACATTTACCCTTAAACAGATGTCTGGTGCTGGCTTATTTAATATCTGAGTCATGTCTCAAGTCCTATTTAAAGGGTCGAACATTGACTTATAAGATAGCTGTCTCACATCTGGTGGCATTAGAGGCAGAGCGTGTTAAGAGCTCATTTGAATGCCTTTTATGACACTGGAAAAATTGAGATACTGCCCTATCATATCAAGTAAATATTGCTTATATAGTGTTTATAAGCCTAGTGTATGGCAAATACATTTTTTTTGTATAAAAGTATTGAAATAAAAATCCACCAGTGACCAATATTCATTTTATAAGAGAAATCAATAAGCTGTACAAGAATATCACAAATTGTCTTTCCTGTCATGTAAGAATAGGAACTACACAAGCAATTTTATTATCTCAGGAGGCTGCAGTGTGGTTTCATTTATCAAGCTTCTGGTAGTTGTTTTTTTTCTTTCTATTACGTCATAAGGATGATTCATACAAACAGCTGCTTGGGAACATGTCAGATGGCAATGAAGGATAGATAGATGTTACGCTGCCTCTCTGATTGTATCAGTGCCCTTATATACCTATGCTGAATGGTACAAGCAGCATGCTCTTCAAATTGATTAGTGCTATGTATAAAGATGAGTAGCAACAATAAGTGGACGCTATTTGATTAATAACATGACATTAGGTAATTATTATGCCATAGTATGAATAATTCTTAGTTTGAATTTGTTTGGTTGGATCAATTATCAGGGTTATCAGTCCCGATAATTGCCCAGGAAAGGTTGGTTTGTCAATTCTTCAGGATATTGGGAACAAACCAAATGTTCTTGGTAATTGCCTGACTGTCAGATGAAATGATGCTGTATTTACAAGCATGTCGGCCATATGAGGACAAGTAATTGCTACTGTGCCCGTTTGTCCCCATATAGATTGTTTGTTTCTAGGCAGCCGATATCTGTTTACACTGCTGCTCAGAAATAATGATTTTAGGAGCTTGCCAAAAGATTCAATCATCCAACAAAAGCGCATTTGCTCATTCTTCAGGCGATCGCTGGCATCTTTTATACAGCGCAGGAACAGGGACAAGTATTTCTACAAACAGTGCCAATAATTGACCAAATGATCAGTCTGTGTAGAAAGACCTTAAAATCATTGTTTCTGGGTAGCACATTGTTTAGTGTAAACAGCGATCTGCTGCCCAGAAGTAATGAATCTGTATGGGGACGAGCGACTGCAATAGCAATTGCTCATCCCCATACAGAGGAGCTTAATTTCTTTTGATGATCAGGCAATTATTGGGAATGTTTAATACTAATAATGATAGATTTGAACGTGTGCTGATACAAAACTTTTTTTTAGATGCCAACATATGTCTGGCAAAAGATAACATCTATGGTTGGGTTAAGAACCTGATTTCTCAACCTCTAGTTGAGTAGTGGTATTATTTTATATCCTTTATATCAGTTTGTTTCAGTAAAAGGAACTAGCGTCTAATCAGAGATACATGTCCTGATTAAACGCATGTACTTGACCTTTCTGACTACCAGTAAAACCTCTCCAAATCACCACCTCTTTGAGAAGACCAGCCCCTATCCAGACCAGATTTCCTGCAACAGATTTTTTGGTTTCACACTGGGTATCTTATTCATCCTTGCTCAAAGGCATTTTTCCATGCAACTGTGGATGTCTATGTCTCTAGAACTGTCATTAAAACCATTTTAACGAAATGGAATTTGTATATCTTATTTACAGAGACAGTTTTTCTGAACATTTTTACCTTTGATTAAAGCATACATCAAACACTATGGTATGACTATTATTTACGTCAGTCAAAAACATAGAGGGTCATTTATTAAACAGAAAAAGAAGTATTTTTGGCACAGATTGAGGCACAAAGGTCCTTTGCGCCGCAATCTGCGACTTTTCCCAGTTTATGCCAGGTCTAAAAAAGTGGACGTGCTGTTGTCTGTTTTAGGTGTCTAAATGTAAGACAGCAAGGAAGCGCCTCTACAGCGGATCAACCGACAGTGCAGGGCTTTATTGAGACTGGCACCTAACAAGCTGGTCTTAATAAATGTGCTCCAAAGTTACTTAATTAGATTATGATCCAACATTGTGGACAATCTATTGATGGGGTTGGGAGGTTGGCACACAAAATATGGCATCTGAATTCCATTGTTGTAGCGACTCATTTGGCTTTTAGCTCATAACCACTGTCATTCTGGGCCAACTTCCTCTCATCAGCTGCAATACTGAAGTTTAATATTCAACCCCATGCTGGATCCAGTACATTCCACTAAAGATATGAGTTGCCGGCTTTTAAGTAGAAACACAACTGATAATATCATGATAAATATGAGAACAGTCCTTTACAGACAGACTCTTTACCGGTAAATAACCTTCAGAATCTTTTATCAGATAAGTGTCTGAAAACACAAGAGCTAGTGACTGGTTGGTTTTATTGCTGTTAGGCCTCTTTCACACTAGCGGCAGTCCTGATCCGGCAGGTGAAGGGTGCTGCCGGATCAGGACTGCCGCAGGGACATGTGTGGAGCCGGAACCACGCTCCGGCCCCACACATGTCACACAGTACATACATACACACAGACACACACACATATACACAGACAAATACACATACACACTTACATGCTCCCGGCAGGTCTCCAGAGCGCCGGAGGAGCAGAACGGCACGCACAGGTGACGATTCCCCACAGCGCCCTCTGCTGGGCGCCTGGTGGAATCGTCATCTGTGCGTGCTGTCCTGCTCCTCCTGCGCTGTGGAGACCTACCGGGAGCATGTAAGTATGTATGTGTATTTGTATGTGTATATGTCTGTGTATGTTTATGTGTATGTCTATGTCTGTATGTGTGTATTGTGTGTATGTGTGCAGGTGACGGATCCGTCATGAACTCCATTGAAAGTCAATGGAGGACGGATCCGTTCACCATTGTGTCACACCAAACGGATCCGTCCCCATTGACTTTCATTGGGGGTCATTCCGGATCCGTCTTGATGCGGATGCCGGGACCGGAGAGCAAACCGCAGCATGCTGCGGTTTGTTCTCCGGTCTGAAGACGGAACGGAATGCTTTCAGGAGCATTCTGTTGTCTTCAGTTCAATTTTGTCCCCATTGACAATGAATGGGAACAAAACTGAAGCGTTTTATTCCGGTATTGAGCCCCTATGACGGAACTCAATACCGGAATTTTAAAACGCTGGTGTGAAAGTAGCCTTAATGGTAGAGTTGTGTAAAAAGGCATATGCACATGTAGTAATGGCTGCTCTCACTGTTACCGACTACTCAGACAACATATAAAGACCTAGAAGAAAAGTAGTACATGGTTCCTCCAAAAAATGTTGGATTATTGTTCATTTTACAGAACAGATAATGACTTGAATGACAACAACATCTATTTGTAAATTTGTGCTGTTCTCACAGGGACTGTGGCTGGGGCGACTCACTGAGAAGTAAGTGGCTGCCATATAGGCACTCAACCCCAACACCCACTAGGGTCAATTTTTGAAGGAGGCCATTTGCCTATTTTTTGAGTGTGAAAGGAAACTGGATTAAACCCACACAGACATGGGGAGAACATACAAACTCCATGCAGATGTTTTTCCTAATCAGATCTCAACGGAACTCAGGACCAGGCTCTGACTGGCCCACAGGGGTACAGGTGAATCCCCTGGTGGGCCCTGAGCAAGGTGGGCTCCTAGTCTCCCACTCCCTGCACAAGGGCCACATAACACAGTAGTCTGACTGCACTACATACATATATTCAATGTACAACACCAACCAGCCTATGGTAATATAAAAAACTTGATAAATTATTAAAGAAGCTGCCCAGTTTATTATTATAGACACGATCAGAGATGAGATGACTTCTAGGTATAGAGGAAAGCTACCAGTATCCTCTTCTCTCCAGGACCTACCTTCTCAGGGACCCCCATATTCAATCACCTGGTAGCATCTTGCTGCTGTGTGAGCAGGTAATATTTGAATGTATCCATACGGTGGGCCCGCAAAATAAATTTTACTGATGGGCTCTAGGCACCCCAGTCTGACACTGCTCAGGACCACTGAAATACAATGCTGAATTGAACCTAGGGTCCTGCTACATGGGCCAATAAGTGAGTACAGATTGACCATATACGAGCTGATCGATGCTCATTTAAAGTGTCTTTCTTACATCCAGTGAAAAGGGGACAGAACGATTATTATGATTGTTCCTACCCGATTCACTTTGCATATTGTCAGCAGCACATCCCTTGTTTATCTGGGCCAATGTGTTAGCGACAAGCCAAGAATTTTGCATAATAAATGTGATCACCCAACAAATGAGTGTTTGCTCTTTTATTGGGTTATTGGCAGCACCCTTACACAGGTCAATTATCGGGAAGAAGTGTTCATACAAACACCTCTAGGCTGTAATTGCTTCCGGTAAACTTATATACAGCTTGGTGAAAAACAAACAAAGGTGTTCTCATGTTGCTTGCTGATGTGTGATATGCTCCGGCTGGCTTTCCTCTCTTTCGACCTATTTTTTTTTGGTTCTCTGTGTTTTTCACTCTTTTGTTTGTTTAACAAGCTACCTGGTTTCAGTCCCCAAACAATTCCTATATAGTGGCAATATTGTTGTCACACACGCTGTATTATGTACTACTCAGCAACTAGTTGTCCTCCATGTTAACAATGGCATGGCTCTCTAAACATTTGTAGGTTCTTTACGGGTTATTCTTCTACAGTTATATTTACTTTGTTGCTGCCATATTAAAAGCTCATGGAGGATGAAAAGTCCTACTCACCTCCTACAACCACCATATTCTATACATGTTCTATACAGTGCACTATTGAATGTTGATTGCCCAAAATCAATGAACACCTTCTTGGCATACAGCCTAGGGCTCAATCACCAGTGGCTGTATTACTAGAAAATGATGGGCGTGAATGGACATCTACTGACAACAATCATCTGGCACCATATTTAATAACCCACAAGGCATCTTGGTTGTTTCACAGTCACAATGTACTGAGACAAGAGAACATGTGTCTATCTACAAGTTTGCATTATCAGCCGTAGATTCAAATACACAGATTAGACCAGTGGTGGTGAACCTATGGCACAGGTGCCAGTGGCAGTACTCAGAGCCCTCTCTGTGGGCACCGGCACCCTGGAAAAAATCTATGATGTACCAATATGCCTTAGACTTTTCCTGCCGTTCATCAGCGCAGGGCGCACTATGAACAGCACAGTGCACTGAATGTAGGCAAGCTGTTATAGATAAATGATAAAATACATGGATGATATACTATATTGGACTGTAGTATTCAAGTTAATGAGGACCTTTCACTACTCCTGACCTGCCTATTTTAATAGCTACAGTACATGTATTCCCCACATACTAACAATTCTGGAGAATGTATTCTTATGTCGTTAAGTTGGCACTTTGCGATAAAAAAGTGGGTTTTGGGTTGCAGTTTGGATTTGGGTTCCATTTTGAATTTGGGTTGCAGTTTGCATTTTTGTGTGTTCTTCTCCTTTAAATATTCTCCTTAGCGGTGTTTTCACTGCCTTTCACAAAAATATAAATATTGCTTACATAATTTAATGCTGGGCAGGCTCTGCATAAACAAATCTTGCCCTGCCTAGATTCTTCTCTAGTGCACTCCTGGCCTACACATGCAGAAATAACACATTCACAGTGCAATGTCTTGTGAAAGTATTTAGGAATGAGAGAGGGTCCATTCAGTCTGTTCTCTTGAGCCTGAGACACTCTTTATATGAAAATCCTTTTACATTCTGTAAATGAGAAGGTTTATGCAAAAAAAAAAAAAAAGAAATTAATGTTGGCTTCCATGGATGCAGGGGCGTAGCTATAGGGGAAGCAGGGGAAGCGACTGCTTTGGGGCCCAGACCCACAAGGGGCCCCCCTAAGGAGGAAGACTAAAAGATTTTATTGTCAGGGGCCCCTCAACAGTATTATACAATGACATTATATACAGTGACACTGTAGGAGGAGCGTCTTGTTTTTGAGTTCAGTCTTGATTAGCTACAGGAATGGGGGTTGCACGTGAGTTGGGGGTTGCAAAGAAGTTGCTGGGGGAGGCCCGTTCAAAAATTTGCTGTGGGGCCCAGTCAGTTGTAGTTACGCCACTGCATGGATGCATATTTTTAGCATCATGATTTGGGCAACCATCTTTTGTTTTGCAGTGTTTAATTATTTTAATTATAGAAATATAACTGTTCAATAATATTTGCTAGGTTATCACTATAGCCATTTAAATTTGACATTTACAACGGCTTCACAACCCTTATCTGTTTCTTATCATTGTACTTTCCTATAAATGGTAGTCAAGCATAAACGAGATATTGGGGTGGAAGACATGCAAGACTGTAGGCGACTAAAGATAGAAAAAAACACAGTCCATTGTTCAGATCTCCTGCAAACTGAATGAGCCGATGATTGTAAGAGTGCAGCCTGTTATTACTATTACTATGTTACAGCACCATTAAAAGTAGTCTGCCACCACATTTGTCCATGTTCAACTGCTGACAGCACTAGGTAGGAGCTGTGGAAAGCAGGACAAACATGCTTTTTGTGGAGATGCTATCATCAGAAGTTATGTGAAAATGAAGTTTTATTCTGCAAAATTCTGTTTTCTCGAAAGCCCAGGAAGTCCTGTGGGTTCTCTGCATGGAGCTGCTTCACATCCATGCCCATCTGCTCTGAGTGACAGCTGTAGCATCCAACCAGGAGACCACTACAGCTTTCACACAGCACTTTACAGTGAAGCTCCGCCTGCTTGGCATTTGCAAAACAAGAATTCAGTAGAAAAAAAGGTTCATATTCACACTGCTCCTGATAATAAAAGCTCCACAAAGGGTATGTTTGTACTGCCATCAACAGGCCCTAACTAGTGCTGTCAGCAGTTTAGCATGGTAAAAACTGCTGAAAGACACTCTTTAAAGGGAATCTGTCACATGATTTTAGTGTATGAAACTATAAGTATTGCCATGTTCAATAAACTACCTTGTGTCCTGGTGTAGTCTTCATTCGTTGTTTCCTGCTGTGGTTTTTGTTTTATTCCACTTTTTTATGATATGCAAATCTTCTATGAAGGAGCCCAGAGGGGCGTTAATATCGATATAGGGAGCCCAGTAACGCCCCCCTCCTGTGCCCAGCCCGCCTTCTTACTGCTCCCAGGGCAGGAGTAACGACCCACATTAGCATTGTTGGCCGCCGCCCCCCCTCCGCTACGTCACGTCTCTTCAAACCACTCCAGAGCTGCCTGCCGCTCTCAGCCGATGAGAGTATTACTATCGCGCAGGCAGCGAGCGGTACTGCGACTGCGCGATAGTAATACTCTCAAGGCAACCGGCTTCAAAAGCGGTACTGAGCCTGCGCGAGATTTTGGCTGAGAGAGGCCGGCAGCTCTGGGAGTGGTTTGAAGAGCTGCCGTGATGTAGCGGAGGGGGGGTGGGCGGCTACCAACAATGCTAATGTGGGCCGTAACTCCTGCCCTGAAGAGGCGTGTTTGGGCACAGGAGGGGGGCGTTACTGGGCTCTCTATATCGATATTAACGCCCCTCTGGGCTCCTTCATAGAAAATTTGCATATCATAAAAAGTGGAATAAAACAAAAACCACAGCAGGAAACAACGAATGAAGACTACACCAGGACACAAGGTAGTTTATTGAACATGGCAATACTTATAGTTTCATACACTAAAATCATGTGACAGATTTCCTTTAACTTCCAGAGATGTAAATACACATGATACAATTATACAATGAAAAAAAACAATAAGTACAAACAAAAACATGAAATAAATAAGCTTCCTGAGCAACAGGCTAGGTAAGGGGCTCTGTCCATGAAGGATTACAATATAATTTTAATGGAAATCTAACAGTTTGAAACAAGATGACATGTTATGGCACCCTTATTGTTTACACAAGGCGTGTTTTTTGCATCTTGGGAATGAGAGCAGAAACCCAATTTAGGACATTTTTACTTAATAAGCGTTCCAGAAAAGTTAATGCCCTGTTAACTAACACTGGGATCTGTAGCTAAAACCATGTTTTCACGCTTTAGTTGGAGACTGAAGAATTATGTACCGTAATTTCATTTTATGTACTACATACTTTAACATAGATAAATATGTGTACACTTAGCATGATAATAGGATGTATATGCTTTCATATATAATATAATATTAAAGAGGATCTTCTAAGGGCCCCATAGCAAGGACCAAACCAGGCCCCCCACACAGGACAGAAGGGTTTCTGCCTAAACTCCTTTTAGTGACCCCTGGGCCATTTTTTCACTGCCTCATCTGCTCAAAGTTGTTCCTTTAGAGGGTAGAGTCCTGACCAAGTTTTCACCCCCAGTAGAAGAGGAGATCATCCCAACTAAGACTGGGCCCCCTCTTGCCCTGGGCCCCATAGCAGTCACATGGTCTGCCGCTATGGTAGTTACACCTCTGTGTCACATCCATTATTTACGTGACTGCTGCTGCCAATCACTGTCCTCAGTGGTCACGTGCCTTTTGTGAATACGTGACCACTGAAGCTAGTGACTGACAGCAGTACGTGAAAGATGGACATGACGTCACTGCTTCAGGACCAGCAGGGCTGGAGCAGCAGCACTAGAGCAGTGGGACATTGTAATCTTTTAATCTTTATTTTAGGTAACCTCTTCTCTATCCTAACTTTGTAAAAATCTTAGAAAACCCCCTTTAACATATACAGACCCTTGAAAATCTATTAGCCCCCTTGCAGATGTTGAATATTACGCATGCTTATTACAATGAATCAATTCCGATCTTTAACCCAAATGAGATATTAAAGAGGGATTTTCGCACCTTACACATTTATGGCATATTCGCAGAACATGCCATAAATGTCTGACAGATGCAGCGCAGGTCCCATGTCTCATGCTTGGCCGTTTCTGTGACTTCCCCGATTCTCCACACTGATGCAAGTCCCAGAGATGAAACCATGATATGACATACATGTCTAAGGTGGGAATATCCCTGTATTTAAAGGGACACTATCGTGAAGAAAAAATTTTTGATATGTTTTACAACATAACAAAAGCAGGTTTTAACATAATGTATTTTTCAAATTGTGTAAATGTTTTTTTTTTTAATTCAGTTTTCTTGCCTTACATGGGGGCTGCCATGTTGGAAGTAAAGTGTGACAGTCTGGATTTACAACACAATGGCACCTCAGGCATGTACATAGGCTTCCTCAGTCGCTGCTGACCCTATAGAGAATGAATGGAAGATGTGAGCCCGCCCCTGTGATGACACCAGTAACACACAGCCAGGTCCTCCCTCCTTGCTGCTGGGGACTCAGAAACAGAGTAGATGGAGGTTCTTGGGGCTGTAGGACCTTAGTGATGTAATCGGCCATGTGACCAGTGGGGGAGGAGACTGAGGAGCAGAGATCTGTGTTTTTGTAATGAAGCCATTGTCTCATCTTATCTTGCTGAAGCAGTGATGTCACCGCTGAAGGTGTGAATTGGTGATGTCATTGGTACCACCCACTTTTTTGCAGCATGCCTACTTACAGGTTGCTCAAAGCCTCATTTGGCCAGCAGAGCTCCCCCTGGTGACCAAAGATGGTAAATATGGTAAAATCTAATATTTATTTATAATATTTCACACATTGGAATTTTTATTTATTTATTTATTATTTCTTACAAATATATAATAGATTTTTTTAGCATAAATAAAATATAGAACAGGTTTTTGTGATAGATTCCCTTTAAAGATATTGTAAAGTTATCCTACACTTTATCAACCATAGGAAAGAGCAAATACAAAATAATAAAACAATAACTGCAACACAGCAACTTTTGGCATCAACATTAGCTAAAATAGTCTTCCCATAATTTGAACTCAGCCTATGATCTAACTGTTGAGGAATCTTTATTGGGTCAGGACATTGAGTAGAACACTCCAAAACTTTAAAGCAACCCTCTGTTTCAAGAAAAGAAATTCACATTAACTGGGGAACTAACAGAACACTTAGCTGGTGCCCTCCTTTTCATCTTTTTAGCTGCAGATATGCTAATTCACGGACTCCTCTTCTGCCATTCAAGATGGCTGCATGGCTTTACAGATAATCTGGTGCACACTGTGCATTGGTAGCCCAAGACACTCCCTCCTTCTTCAGTCCTGTTCTTGGAATGGTCAGCCCTGTTGATGTGAGCAGTGCTGGCCAATCCAAGAGTAGCAGGAAGTGTTTTGGGTTACCTCAGAAGCAGTTTGTCTATCTTGGATGGCAGAAGAGGAACAAGGAATTGAAGGTTCCCTAGTTAATGTGATTTTTTTCCCCTCAAACTGAAGGGTTGCTTTATTTCACATCATACATTCAAATGTAGAGTTATTGTATTTGTGTCTTATTTCACAATCCAATTACACTCCAGATGATGAACATTGTCCTTAACCCCTTCCCAACTGCTCATTGGATATATATACGTCCTGTCTGCTGGGATTAAAGCTCCTGCAATCTACCAGGAGCAGGTCTTGTCCCGGCAGTTAGACACAGCAGGGACCTGCGGAGAAGACAGGAGCGGTTTATTACTTGACCGCTGGGTGTCTTGGGGCAGGAGAAGAGCTGCAGGGTCTAAGGAGACCCTGATCAGCTCTGTCAGTGTCCTCCAGAGGTCTTTTAATGACCTCCTTGGGGACATATTATGTGCCAAAAATAAATTAAAATATAATGCCCCTGCCCTTCCATTGATTGACAGCTTTCTCCCTATTACTATGCATCAGAAGAAAGCTGTCAATCAGTGGCAAGTGATAAATATTGGAATATTGGTGGGATTTGAATCAAATGAACATAGGTATGGCCAGCATTCAGCCTATGCCACCCGGCTACTTAGAACCTTTGTTAATAGTGTGGCTGGTTCTATTTAAACATTTTCCCCAATTTTTCTATTACACTTGAGACTTATTTTCTGTGCTCTTTTAATTCATTTTCAGAGCCACTACATGTTGCAAGATCTGCAGCTACAGTATGCCTCTAGACATGGCTGGAACTTGGTGTACACCAATTCAAGCAATACCTTACAGGGGGAAATTTAATAAATCTAGTAATTCTTTAGACTTACTATAGTTTACATGCCAGAAGATGTACCAAATGTATTATCTTAATCCTGCTCACTTTTTAATATTAAATGAAATCTTCCTAAATTCCCCCTATAGAGTTGTTGGTAAACCATAAAGAATTTAGTAAATCTAATTTAGAGAATATACAGAAAACTATAACTACAAGTCATCTGTGTTGGCACTGATGATGCTGCGTCCTCTCGATATGATATAAGCCATGTTCTGTACAGCCCAGGCACATTAGTTAACATGTAGATGCTTAAATATTGAAAAACCTAGATATTTTACATTACGAACCACAGAAAAGTACAATAAAAGTAGGTTCAAGTGAATGAGCTTTTCCCAATTCCCTGCATATTTGTGAACAAGGGGGGTCATTTATTAAGACCCACATTTTAGGCACCAGTCGTAATATCCCCTATAGCTGGAGGCAAATCTGCCAGAGTTATGTAGAGGCGCCAGCTACTAAATGTAAGACAACTTCCTAGCTTTAGATAGCTTCCTAGCTAAAACAGGTGTAGAAAATGGTAAATGAGATGGGCCTACCGGCCTGTCCCCTTCCCTGCCCATGTCACGCCCACTTTTTTAGACCTGGTGTGTGCGAGGAGAAGTCGCAGACTACAGTGCAAAGGACCTTTGCGCCACAATC
Organism: Rhinella marina; assembly: GCA_900303285.1. Classification (NCBI taxonomy): domain Eukaryota; kingdom Metazoa; phylum Chordata; class Amphibia; order Anura; family Bufonidae; genus Rhinella; species Rhinella marina. The sequence goes on along the minus strand of ONZH01026422.1, from coordinate 52,979 downwards.
TGCGCCAGAAATACGCCTAATTTAGGTGTATTTCTGGTTAGTCAATCACCCAAAAGGTGCATAAATCTGCCACCAAATCTGCAGCAAAATTTGAGAGTTTCTTTGTGATTGGTTTTTCTGCATGTGAACATAGCCAAGAAACGCCTCTGAACATATATATAACCCCCTAGCAGTGATAACCATGGAAGAACAGAGCCTCAAGTGATCTGAACTAGAGAACATTGTACTGAAGTCAGACAATGCTATCTTCTATGCTGTCTGGTACATGAGGCTTCCTTGGTAAATTATATGGCTTTTTAGGGATATATACAGTGTATATGTATATATATATATATATATATAACCCATCACCATCTAAACTAAGCAGTTAAACAGTTAAAAGGATAGAGTCATTACATGCTGTGAGACTGAAAGTTGCCATTTTAATCTTATTTCAGAAACTGAGACTTTGCACAGTAGTGGTAACATCTGCAGCCTGGGCACAGGTGCAGATACAAGACTAGAAGCCGTGCAGAGCGTGCACCAGCAGCACTGCCATTATGTCCTACGGTATATGATTACCAGAAGTCATGTTTGTTAAACCGCTCCAGATCATACATATGGTGCGTTCACATTCAGGCCGCCATACATACTAGCATGTCCTGCAACGTCTGTATACCTACTTTGGTGACTGCCATTGGAGGGGCTAAAATGGGGCACTGATAGCCTGGCAAGTCTAACTACATACTAAACACACCGGCTCAGAAATACAGAAGTGTCAGATCGTTAAATGCATAGAAAATTGCCATAGCTGCTTCCTTGACATGTCTCATAAGATCTGAAGTGACACTGGCTCCACAATGTTGCGCTGACTGCCGGTAAGATAGAAATACGCCATTCAGGTGACTGGAAGGCATAGTGGGCATATGATGAGATTAAGGGTGTCAGGAAAGGCAGCGCTCATAAAAATCAGATATCATCTGGGATTAACCAATTACCTGACAGGGAGCTGTATGGATGAATAGAGAATTAGCACAACTGATACATGTGAAGAAGCAAGATCCTAAAAGTTTAATGGAGCAGATCTTGAGCCACAGGTGGGTCGAAGGGTGTAAGTCATAAGGCTGGACTTACCTCCACAATATCACAGAACGTGTATAATATGATAACGATCAGATATAGCACAATAGTATTTCCATTTCTATTCTGTAATTCACCCCAACCTGATCATAGACTGGCGCACCAGATTGATAAGCCTAGACTAAACACAGCATGCGCATGGCACCATTCAGGGCAATACACAATGCCACACCACTCAGTCTAGGTGGAGTACATGGCACATGGGGCAAAATCCTACGTGGTAACTGCCAAAGTGACGTTGCTGATCCCACAAGGGAGGTGAATTATAGTAAGGGCACCAGAGAGCTGGAAGGTACACCTCAAGTGCCACAATGGTAGATATCGCATAACATATGCCAACAGGTGGCACAGTGCAAATATCAAAGATAACATATCAAGGGCATAAGAACCCTTCAGTAGGGCAGCGCAGATGGCGTTGTGTTTTAAAGCACACAGGGCACATAATGGAAATAAAGCAAACATAAAAACCAGATGGGGAATCGTACTGGAAAAGGACATAAATAGAGACTAGAAGGTAAAGGGTCAAGGCGTGAACAACCAAAAGCATAATCAACCAGGGTAAATGAGAAAAAGAAAGATATAAAATATATCAATAAATATATTTTATATTTATTAAAATAATATAAAATGATGTTTATCATATTGTAAAATGACATAAATATATATAATCACCAGTCCAGTTAAATGTCAAACATATTGCTAGGAGAGCAAACAACAGAGAATAGGGTACGTATATAGATATGGGTAGCAGATGTATGGCGAAAGTAAAGCACTTACCCCACAGATGTATAATGGCACACATTATGTGACCAGTGACTCTTTAGTTGTTGTGGAACTACAACTCCCAGCATTCCCTTACTCTCAGCTTCCATACTTTGTAGTTGTACAACAGCTGGAGAGCCTCACATTGCAGACCTCTGTGTCACTTTGTATGGACAGCTGCTTGTCAGGGGCTTACCTGTCCCTTCTGGAAGTCCCGCAGGCAGGAGAGGGCAGAGTCTGTCAGCTTCAGGTGGAAGAGGCTCAGCCGGGGGCTTCTCCTGGGCTCAGTCCGGTACGACAGGGTCCCACTCAGCTCTTCCCCAGGCCGAGACATGGCAAGCACTGACAGCCAGCTGCAGAAGCAGGGGAACTGGAGAGAGCAGCCCAGGGGAAGGCGTGAGGAGGGCGGAGGAGGGAGGCAGAGATAACAGAGAATGAGGAGGGGACACAGGACTGACATTACCAGCAGCAGCAATGAAGACTACACTAATATCACATGCATTATAGGGACATGGCATTTTAGATGAAACATGGTTCTCCGGTCACTTTGTATTAGCTGTGTGTGACGTGCCCATTCATAATCTTACTACTCTTCCCTAGTCTTCTCTTAACTCCTTAACCACCAGAGCGCTTTGGTTCTCACTGTCACTGCCTCTGGATCCTGCCTTGATTTGCACCAGAATATGCAGAGCACGCTTGCTGCACCAAATATATGATGTGTATGCGCCAAAACTTTCTTTTAGTTGACAGTTTTTTAGACAACTTTTACGCCACATTTTTGTCTGTGTCTATTTTGCACCTTGTTTTGCTGCAGTCACAGGCAATTTGGCGCATATTTTAGGCTACTTTCACACTAGCATTTGTGTTTTCCAGTATTGAGATCCGTCATAAAATCCGTCATTGTCAATGGCGACAAAACAGAACTGAGCAGAACGGAATGCTCCAAAAAGTATTCCGTTCCATTTGGTTGCATTTTTATACCGGAGAGCAAACCGCAGCAAGCTGCAGTTTTCTTTCCGTCATGGGATGCTGAGCAAAGCTCTGTGTTTAACTCTGATGCAATCTGACACAATAGAAAACGGATCCGTCCCCCATTGACTTTCAATGAAAGTCATGACGGATCCGTCCTTGCTATGTTAAAGATAATACAACCGGATCCGTTCATAACGGATGCAGATGGTTGTATTATCAGTAAGTAGCCTTAGAAAAAAACCATACCAGCTCTGAGGTGGTATCAAAAGCGGTGTAAAATTCAGATAGTATAAATTGCTATGGTGCTTTGTGTAGCAAATAAGGATTTTTTTTTTTTGCTAATTCTCTTTACCACTTTTTAAAACAATTTCAAAGATTTAGACACATTTAACAACCAAATCATAAATTTTGGGCAAACAATAGAGAAGCCACAGGCATAATATTTTGCTGCGAGATAAATCTATCGTAATATATTTGCCCACTTTTTCCTGAGATTGCCCAGTTTTGAGTTAATGACTATAAGTTGCATTTTGCCTGTCGTGACATATGGTATCTCATTTTCATAGTAATGTCCAAAAACTGCCAAAAATGTAAAATTGCCATTTTTATTTTTAATTTAGCAAATTCCTATTAGGCCTCATGCAAACAGCCGCATCCGTTTTTGCGGTCCACAAATTGCGGATCTGCAAGACACAGATACCAGCCAAGTGCGTTTCCCATGTTTCAGATCGCTACGTCCTACCATCTGTTAGAAATGCCTATTTTTGTCTGCAAAACGGACACGAATAGAACATTTTTTTTTGTGGGGCCACGGAACTGACATGGTGTGCTGTCCACATCTTTTGCAGCGCCACTGAAATAAATAGGTCAAGTTCATGAGGCCTAAAACTGAAGATGGGTTCCCAATTTTGTTCTGATATATAATACACAGCGGAGTAACTATACAGGCTGCAGCAGTTATGACCAGGCCGTATAGTCCAGGGAACCCTGTCACATCAGGCCCTGGCACACAACGTCTAGCATGGAGAAGTTTAGTGCTGTGGCACATATAATGTCTTGATGTTGGCCAGAGTCAGGATTTTGTGAGCAGAAACACTGCAAGGACCTAGCACTAAGCAATGTGCTGGAAGCGAGGAGAGGTAAGTAAGTGTCTGGGCTTTTTAGGGATCTGGTCTAAGGGCTGGCTTAGGGGTCTCATCAATTTAGGGGTTAGGTGTCTGGTCTAAGGCTTTATTTAGGGATCTGGTGTCTGAATACATTTTCTGAGATCTGATCTGAGGTCTTAATCACTTTGGGATCTGGTGTCTGAATTCATTTTTTGAGATCTGATGTCATATTAATTTTGGGATCTGGTGTTGGGTCTGAATTAATTTAGAAGTCTGGTGTCCAATTTGTTTTAAGGGGGTGGTCTGCAATGAAATAAAACACTTGATTGATCATAACAGATCACAATGTAACCATAAATGCAAAAATAAATGTTACAAGGGAACATTATTTATCATTACATCTAATGCAAGCTGTAGGGGTGAGCCCTGTATGTGTACAACCTGAAATGTGGTAAACTCCGGTTTTTCTGGAGTTTTACATTGATAACCTGTCCTCCGACACCCGAGAGCCCCACCGATCAGCTGTTTGAGAAGGCAGCAGCACTCTCAGTAGAGTCATGGCCTTCTCCAGCTTTGCCTAGGTCATGTGACATCAAGTTAATTTGTCACATGACCTAGGCGTACCTCAGCCCTGCTGAAGTGAATGGGGCTGAGCTGCGATACCAAGCACAGCCACTATACGATGTATGCCGCTGTGCTTGGTTTGCTGAGAGAAGGCTGTGGCACTAATGTGAGCGCTAGTACCTTCTCAAACAGCTGATTGGTGGAGGTCCTAGATGTTAGCCCACCACTGATCAGAAACTGCTGTCCTATCTAGAGGATAGATCATCAATGTAAAACTCCTGGAAAACCGTTTTAACCCCCACAAAGAGGACTTGGTGAATCCTGAGAACATTTCCATAACAGTAATAGGCTTCATTCACATAAAAGTGAATCATGGATGTGCGCTCTCCATGTTATCCAAAGGTAATACACAGATCCATTTAATTCAGTGTGTGTATTTTTTCAATTTTGTCTGCAGACCAGCGGTGTGAAAGTGTGCTATGTGCTACTTTGTCCTTTTAAAGTCTATGAGGGTCATTTATTAATCTGAAATACACCCAAATTAGGCGCGGCTCTGCCTCGCTCACGCCAGGTCTAAAATTGTGGGTGTGGTATGGGCAGGGAAGGGGAGGGCCTGCAGGAAGAAATTGTATAAATGTAGAAATTGGTATAAATATAAGACAGCTTGGAAGCTGCCTTACATTTAGGATTGGCGCTGGATGCCGGCACCTCTTCATAACTTTGTACAGGCCTTTGTTAAGACAGATGTCTAAAACGTCTTAATAAATGTGCCCCTATGGGTCCATAATAAAACACGGGCAGCACACAGATGGCAACTGTGTTCAGTCCGTCCTTCACAGACTGATGCTAAGAGATGCTTTGGAAATCCTCTTTTTTGCCTAAAAATGCATGTGAAAAATGAATGACACAGAGAGCAAAGAGTCAGAACAAAATCAGATGCAACACGGCCAATATCATGAATGAGAAACAGACGGAAAATGAACGTTAATTATTATGCTCACTTATACAGCGGTGACATATTCCACAGCACTTTACAGACATCATCACCCTCACACTTTCTCCACAATCTAAGTTCTCTATCAGCATGTCTTTGGAGTGTGGGAAGAAGCCGGAGTACCCGGAGGAAACCCAGGCAAACAAGGGGAGAACATACAAACTCCATGAAGATGTTGTCCTTGGTCGGATTCAAACCCAGCGCTGCAAGTCACCAATGCTAACCACTGAGCCACCGCGCTGTTAATAAGGCTTAACTCTTATTAGGAGGGATTTGTCTGCTACGGAAATAATTTACCTGCAAAATCATTTCTACCCTGGCAAAGTATTAACGTATGTAACGGCCAATTCCAATAATAAATTATCAGGATGTCAATCTGTTTGGGACCCAGTGTACCTGATGAAGTGCATGAAACAGCACCAACTGTGCAACTGTGGTCTGAAGTCACTGAGGGAGGAAACACTGCTGTGAGTTATGTAGGCAGAGAAAAATTCAGGACTGGTTCTATCATTTTCTTGTAGTGGAAGTATAGTGCCAGTCCTGCATTTTCTCAATCTTTCATGATTGGGGGCAACTGGATCCAGCGAAGGTGGTTGCACCCTGAGTGACTGTATTACAATCATGCAGCACACAACCAAAATAGATGAGTAAGACACCATATAATTTTCATCCCTCACTATATATGTATTTTGCCACTACATACTGGGTAATAAGCCACTCTGATTTCCTTTTTGTGGCTCCTCACTGAAAAAAGATCTTCTAAAGAAAGAGAACCTCTCACTAGCACCACCTATTGGAAAATGACCTATCTATGAGTCAATGTTTGACTTTTTAACAAGCCTTGGAACATGACAAGGGCAAATAGTCAAGCCATATTATCTATCCGCAGGCAACAGTTCTGGGGTGTTTGCCCCCTCATCAGTATGAAGTAGGAATCTTGCTGGCTGTGTTAGATACCTTGGACACTGTTTAAGGTAGGTACTGGCTCTCTATAGACAATCAGCTGTGTATGGAGACTTAGGGGCAATGCTCCATGGGAAAATAATATGCAAAGAGCTGTCTACCAAAGAAAGAGAACCATCTCACTAGTGCCACCTACTGGCATGGCTGTTTTCCTTTGCATGTTTCAATGCATCTTAAAAAGTAAAATATTGACTCACATGGACCCCCTTGCAATATGTCTCACTAGAGAGATGGTTCTCTTTCTCAAGGAGACACGTCTTCGCATTTTATTTTACTATGGAGCATCGCTATTAAGTCTCCGTGTGCAGCTAGGATTGCACCCCGTTTTAAAGTTATCCCCTGTCCACAAGATACTAACTGATCGCTTTCACTGCTGCAGATGTTCACTGACCACTCATTCTCTGTGGTACTGTTTGAGATAGCAGAGTACAGCGCTCGGTTATTTCTGGCAGTCCTATAGAGAATGAATGAAGCAGCAGGGTACATCTGCAGCTTGTCGCTCCATCCGGATGGGGAAACAAGACCCCCATTCTGCTGATAGTTGAGGGTCCCAACATACCCACTGTGCTGTAAATAATGTTTGCACTCTTCTGACTGATCAACCAATGGTCTTATTGAGGCTATTTTATTTTTCATATATGAGAAGACCCTGGACATGTAGAAGATCATATTGTAGAAGAATATAGACATATTGTCAGATGCATCACAACCAACTTGTTGCCATATAAGGATATTGTTAAAATATTCATGATTTGCAGCAAACCTGTAGAAAGTATTAAAGACTTCTTGTTCCAAGGGCAAAAGTTGAGAATATTGTAAGAACAGCCATCATGGGTCTACTAGGAATGGTTGTCATCATGGAATGGCATCCTGCATAATTGGACATATTTAATGGCTTCCTCTTCTTCTATTGTGCTTTTGGAAAATATACTGTTTTATGGCTTCTTGAACAGGTGTGGGTATTTTATTGTATTCAGATCCAGGGTGCTTTCACTCTAGATTCTGGAAATGAGTGTATTATCTCATGGGAGGGGATGGACTTTCCACGTGTGATTATATTAGTAAGAACTGGCCTGAATGGTGGGGAAATTCATCTTGCTTTACAGGTGGACAGAATACCCTCGTACTTAGTGACCTGGTTTGCAGTCAGGCAGAATTTTTTATTTCAGGTTGTTCCGTCTGTTCACAATGGCCTGAAGGATATGGGCTGTATTCTTTTTCTGTACACAATAGGCTGTGCATGTGTAATCCAGGCTTAATAGGTCATATTTCATAATAGTCTACAGAGGTTACCCAACTTATATACTCCTTCTTGCATTAATTATAAATCTCTTGGACTATATGTATAATGAGTTTGGTGTGACATATAAAAGATGCTTATCCTTTACTCTGTTTCCTTTGGAATTTTTCAAAGGGCGTTTTCAGGTCTTCTATATTGATGATCTATCCTCATAATAGGTCATCAATAGCTGATCAGCGGGAGTCTGATATATGGCACCCCCACTGATCAGCTGTTTAAAGCAGCAGCCTCCTCACAGCTTACCAAGCACAACTCCATTGGATAGGGGCTGTGCTTGGTATTGCGGCCCAGGGAATGTTCTGTTGAAAAGCTATATTCAGATTAAAGCAAATAGGTATTATTTTATAAAGTATGCTTAGTTAGTCATTTTCACACACACATTAACAAGATATATTGGAGAGGAGCTTTAAGGAGATTTCCCATGAACAATGTTATTATGCAGTGGATGGGACATTTCAAATGTAGTATTATTACAATAAAAAATATTGCTAGTTGTTTTATGCACACTACATTTTCCTCCCAGGTAGCGCCCCCTTCTGTTGATCCTTATGATCCACCTTCTCCTGCCTCCCTGCTCCCTTCCCCTTCCCTCTGTGCAGCTGTAGTGTTCAAATAGTGAAGCAGGGGAAGAAAAATGTCATTCATTCATCCCTACTTATAAATTCACAGAAATATATAGCTATATCTCTCTCTTGACAGTGGAGAAGTAAATTGTGCGGCGTTATGTACCATATGTATCTCTGTGGTCATATGTGAAGGACTATTTTGCATGCAGGGGAAGTAGGGGTTAGTGGGAGTTCACATAAGTGTTATTTTTCTGTTCTTCTGATCTACCAGAAGAACAGAAAAATAAGGAAAAAAAACAGTCTGAGATCCTTTTTTTTAGATGCAAAAACGGATCTCAGTTGGAAGTAGCTCAAACATTATACTTGTTTTTCTTTATTTTTCTGCTTTTCTGACAGCTGCTGCCAAGGCCAATAAGATAATGGGTTGCATCAAAAGAGGCATAGATGCCCGTGATGAGAACATAGTCCTGCGACTTTACAAATCACTAGTCAGACCACACAGGGTTATTCACTTTAGAAAAAAGACGACTGAGGGGAGATTTAATAACTATGTATAAATATATCAGAGGTCAGTACAGAGATCTCTCCCATGATCTATTTATCCCCAGGACTGTGACTGTGATGAGGGGACATCCTCTGCGTCTGGAGGAAAGAAGGTTTGTACACAAACATAGAAGAGGATTCTTTACGGTAAGAGCCGTGAGACTATGGAACTCTCTGCCTGAGGAGGTGGTGATGGTAAGTTCACTAAAAGAGTTCAAGAGGGGCCTGGATGTATTTCTGGAGGGTAATAATATTAAAGGTTATAGTTACTAGAAAGGGGTCGTTGATCCAGGGAGTTATTCTGATTGCCTGATTGGAGTCGGGAAGGAATTTTTTCCCTAAAGTGGGGAAAATTGGCTTCTACCTCACAAGGTTTTTTTTGCCTTCCTCTGGATCAACTTGTAGGAAAACAGGCTGAACTGGATGGACAGATGTCTTTTTTCGGCCTTATAAACTATGTTACTATGTTACTAAATAACAGTGATGTGAACTCCTCCTTATCAAGAAATTATTGCAATGTATCCTGGGAGATGCAGGCGCTTGATGAGCTGCTGTCCACCCACAGAAAGGGAAGAAAGCCCTCCAGATAAGTGAGTATAGAAAAAATGTTAAATTTGTGGGGCAGCACTTTTATAAATGCAATGTAGACACACATAGGATACAATATTGAGTATATATATATATATATATATATATATATATATATATATACAGTACAGACCAAAAGTTTGGACACACCTTCTCATTCAAAGAGTTTTCCGTATTTTCATGACTATGAAAATTGTAGATTCACACTGAAGGCATCAAAACTATGAATTAACACATGTGGAATTATATACGTAACAAAAAAGTGTGAAACAACTGAAAATATGTCTTATATTCTAGGTTCTTCAAAGTAGCCACCTTTTGCTTTGATTACTGCTTTGCACACACTTGGCATTCTCTTGATGAGCTTCAAGAGGTAGTCACCTGAAATGATTTTCACTTCACAGGTGTGCCCTGTCAGGTTTAATAAGTGAGATTTCTTGCCTTATAAATGGGGTTGGGACCATGAGTTGTGTTGGGCAGAAGTCAGGTGGATACACAGCTGATAGTCCTACTGAATAGACTGTTAGAATTTGTATTATGGCAAGAAAAAAGCAGCTAAGTAAAGAAAAACGAGTGGCCATCATTACTTTAAGAAATGAAGGTCAGTCAGTCTGAAAAATTGGGAAAACTTTGAAAATGTCCCCAAGTGCAGTCGCAAAAACCATCAAGCACTACAAAGAAACTTGACATGAGGACCGCCCCAGGAAAGGAAGACCAAGAGTCACCCCTGCTGTGGAGGATAAGTTCATCCGAGTCACCAGCCTCAGAAATCGCAGGTTAACAGCAGCTCAGATTAGAGACCAGGTCAATGCCACACAGAGTTCTAGCAGCAGACACATCTCTACAACAACTGTTAAGAGGAGACTGTGTGCAGCAGGCCTTCATGGTAAAATACCTGCTAGGAAACTACTGCTAAGGACAGGCAACAAGCAGAAGAGACTTGTTTGGGCTAAAGAACACAAGGAATGGACATTAGACCAGTGGAAATCTGTGCTTTGGTCTGATGAGTCCAAATTTGAGATCTTTGGTTCCAACCACCGTGTCTTTGTGCGACGCAGAAAAGGTGAACGGATGGACTCTACATGCCTGGTTCTCACCGTGAAGCATGGAGGAGGAGGTGTGATGGTGTGGGGGTGCTTTGCTGGTGACACTGTTGGGGATTTATTCAAAATTGAAGGCATACTGAACCAGCATGGCTACCACAGCATCTTGCAGCGGCATGCTATTCCATCCGGTTTGCGTTTAGTTGGACCATCATTTATTTATCAACAGGACAATGACCCCAAACACACCTCCAGGCTTTGTAAGGGCTATTTGACCAAGAAGGGGAGTGATGGGGTGCTACGCCAGATGACCTGGCCTCCACAGTCACCAGACCTGAACCCAATCAAGATGGTTTGGGGTGAGCTGGACCGCAGAGTGAAGGCAAAATGGCCAACAAGTGCTAAGCATCTCTGGGAGCTCCTTTAAGACTGTTGGAATACCATTTCAGGTGACTACCTCTTGAAGCTCATCAAGAGAATGCCAAGAGTGTGCAAAGCAGTAATCAAAGCAAAAGGTGGCTGCTTTGAAGAACCTAGAATATAAGACATATTTTCAGTTGTTACACACTTTTTTGTTAAGTATATAATTCCACATGTGTTAATTCATAGTTTTGATGCCTTCAGTGTGAATCTACAATTTTCATAGTCATGAAAATACAGAAAACTCTTTGAATGAGAAGGTGTGTCCAAACTTTTGGTCTGTACTGTATATATATTATTTGTGTGTACATTGCATTGTTTGAAGCTGATCTTAGATACAGAGATTTTTTTCAAATATTTTTATTTATACATATAGGGGGTCATTTGTTATTAGATATACACCAATTTTGGCGTATATATCTGTTGCAGATTCAGTCACAAAGTGGATTTGCAGCCGAATCTGCGACTTTTCCCTGCTCAGGCCAGGTCTAAAAAAGGGGGCGTGGTGTGGGCATGGAAGGGGGGTGGCTGTCTCATTTATTATTTTCTACACCTGTTTTAAGAGTAGAAAATTATCTAAATCTACGCTAGCTCCCTTTAAATAATTTTCTACTCCTAAAACAGGCATAGAAAAGTTAGGCCTGCGGTGGATGCGTCTAAGATATGTGGAGGCTGGTGGCTCTACATAACTTAGGCGCATTGTGCGCCAGCACACGGGGTATTAAGACTGGTGTCTAAAATGCCGGTCTTAATATATGACTCCAATAGTGGGTACATATTCCATAACAGGTACAGAGATTGTAGTTACTTACATTAGTCCCACTACTAGAACTCACAAACTTTTTTTTTTTTTTCATGTAGTAGGAAGCTAGAGCAATTGGATGAATCCCACACAATCATGGGGAGAACATACAAACTCCATTCAGTCATTGCCCTCAGTTAGTTTCAATCCCAGGACCCCAGTTCTGCAAGCCAACAGTGCACTGGTGACAATGGTGGTATATATTAGGAAGTCAACAGTTCTAAGGCTATGTTCACATTGGCAAATTTTGAAATGATTGTGCAGTGGAAAATAGATGTTTTACATTGTGCAGTGAACATTAAAAATGCCATCATACATTAATGTGAAAAACTCAACCATATGTACAAATTTAGTCCTCTAGCACTAGTGGCCTGTTGAAGAACCTTGACTCCTGCCTATATAGCCAAAGCTATCCCAGGCAGGGTTGCCAACCAGAATGTTTCTTTTTTCTGGACAACTTATCCTGAAATCATGGACAGCCAATATTTTTTACGGACAGTTTGGAAAACCATAACTAATGATAAAGATTATAAGTAATCCATGTCTATAGCTCCATATAGTGATAAAAAGTCATTACCAGTGTTTACTATGGACTGTAAAATAATGAAAATTACCACCAAAATAATGTAGTCAAGTACCGCCGGTCTCAAAAAAATCACAGACACATCTATTTTTTTTTCATGGACGCAGGAGAAAAGTCACTTATTCTTACAGACTGTCCAGGAATTTCTGGACGGTTGGCAACCCTGATCCCAGGGCACTCTCTGAATTGCTTTCAAAGATACCAGTTACTAGGCAATATAGTCCATATATGGTGGCTTTGCCCTAGAGCGCATAGACTCCTGCATGCTGGATTATTTTGCCCGATATTTTGGATGGAATCCATGATGGGGGCCCCTAAAAAAGCCTCTGGTGGAGATGTGAACACAGCCTTAGGAGTTGTCTCACTTAAGCAAATTACATTTAACATGTAGATAAAGTTAATATAAGGCACATACTAATGTATTTTGTGATTGTTCTTTTACCTCCTTTGCCGACTTGATTCATTGTTCCATCACATTATACACTGCTCATTTCCATGGTTATGACCACCCTGCAGTCCTGGAACAGTGGTCATGGTTGCAGAATAGAGGAACAAGCACTTGCCTCTCTAGTGACCAAGACCGTGGGAGTGCGCACAGTCCATCACCCTTTTCTATAGTGTGCAGTTATGGCCACCACTGCTGGATTGCAGGGTGGTCGTAACCATGGAAACCAGCAGTGCATAATGTGATGAGAAAATGAATCAAGCCAGCAAAGGAAGCAATATGGATAATAACAATACATTAGTATTAGCCCTCTCTCCTTCTGTACCAGTCTGTAACTTGTCTTGTTCATGCCTATTGCAGTTGTCTGTATTATGTATGTGACCCCTTTGTAATAACTTTCTGTACATGATATATGCCATTTGTTGAAGTGAGACAACCCCTTTAACTCTTATTCATATGTAAGTGTTTTAGTCAGTGATTTCCATCAGTGATTGGGAGTGAAAACCAGGATTGGAGCCTCCACAGACATTAGGTATAAGGGAAAGATCTGCACCTGTTCTGTGTTTATGTCTTACACCTGGTTATGGCTCACAATCAATGATGGAAATCATTGACCGAACACTGACTGTGTATAGAAGGGCTCATTCAGATGACCTTATCCGTTTTTGCTGTCCACAAAACAAGAATACTGGCCACGTGTGTTCTGCATTTGTAATTGCGCACAAGAATAGGGTATGTTCTATCTTTTTTTGCGGGGCCACGGAACGGAATTACGGATGCGGACAACATGGTGGCTATCCACATCTTTCAAATATATAGTCATGTGAATGCGCCCTAAAGCATTACAAAAATGCAGATTAGTTAATAACTGTGCTGTTTTTTTTTTTTACACAAAGCAATGAATTAGTTACATGGTCTCCTCCATTGTCTCTGTCATAGAATAAGGTAGAATTAGTGTGAAACAGAGACACCTGCTGGCAAAGTAGGAGACATACACGAGTGATATTTCTAGGTGTATTATACACTCACTGACAAAAAATAACATAAACGCACCCAGAGAGAAATGTCGGATTGCTGTAAAACTCGGCATGCAGTTATGTCTTCGGCAGATATGTAAATAATTACAAGTGTGGTCCTATTCGACACTGGGTCTTGCCACAAGTGGTTATAAGAGCGTGGAAAAAACTGAACAACTGAACACAATCACAGACAAAACTGACTGAACTTGCTTTCAAAATGGTGCGAGTTTCACTGAACGCACCCTGAACGCATCTGGAGCCAATTCGTATCGTTCGTGTGAAAGAGTCCTTAGACAGGACAATTATCTAAAGAAGCTACTCCAGTTTTCTTACTCCACCCTCCTCCTGGAGTGAGATTGCAACTTTTTTGTGACCTTTTAAAAAAATCTGATAAAACATAGCTGACCACACCCACTTTTTCACCCATATTACAAAACTGGAGTGAGTGGTGTAAAAATGCAAAAAGTTGCAAAATTGTGTGCAAGTGAGTGTACAAATTCGCAACTTTTTGCACAATTGCTTAAATTTTGTGCAAGTGAGTGCAAAAAAGTCACAAAAGCCCTATTTTTTTACTTTTTGACGCCAGCATTCTGGAGTGAAGGTATGATAAATCAGGGCCATTGTGTCCAGTCCACATCACTGGATTGAGGGAAGAAGGATGGTTATTTCTTTTTTTTTTTTTTTAAACTTATTTTTTATTAGTTTTCAGATTTTTCAAAAGAAAAACATGAACATACAAAATGTACAGACTTGGAGTTTCAGAAGATCAAAGACCATGCCAATACAGTTATATTCACCATAATACAAAGATAATGTGTCATCCATGGTCAGGTTACATGAAATGTACAGTTGTCAATTCTGCATGTACAAATAAAGGAACTATAACAACTTAAAACAATCACTGTGTCTGGATCATTTGAGTATTAGAATATTGCTTGTATATTAGAGTGTGGAGATCTAACCCGGTCTGAGAACAAATTACAACCCATTTGTTAGCTAACCTTAATGATTATGTTTCCTAGAATAAAACCGCTCCCATTTCTCCCAAAGGGACGTTACTTTTGATGAGGTGTTCATTCGTCTGGCTATTAATCCTTCCATATTGTAGTTATAGTTAACCCTTTCTAGGATTTCCGTCATGTTTGGTAAAGAGGTACTCTTCCAATATTTCGCTACGAGAGTTCAAGTGATGGTAAGTATATGTGACATAATCATGGCTTCTGACCGTGGTAGACTGCCAACATTTATGGACAATAGAGCTACTTCGGGTCCCCATGGTACCTGCAAGTTTAAAACCTTATTTATAACCCGTTCAATAGATTCTCAGAAGTTTATAATCATCGTACACTCCCACCATACGTGCATAAGAGTGCCAACAGACTTAGAACATCTCCAACAAATATTCGAAGTGCCTGGGTATATCCTAGCAAGGCGGTATGGGGTATAATACCACCTGTATAGTAATTTTCTAGTGGCCTCTAAATGGTTCACACATCTAGATGTACTAGAGCTCAATGCAAACACCGAATCCCATTGGTCCTTAGTGAAATTAATTTTTATATCCTGTTCCCATCTTATCTGGAATATTAGCTGATTAGGAACATTAAAAAGTTGTAATGCTTTGTAACCTCTCGAAATGCCTTTGGTTGTTAGAGAGGCATTAGAGTAATATGTCTCAAACAAGGAGACATGCTGAACATCTGAGAATTGCAAAGAATTGAGAACATGTCTTAATTGGAGGTATTTGTAGAAATCAGTTCTGTGAATATCATATTTAGAGATTATAACATTAAAGGGGGATAGAGTATCCGCTGTACTGATATCACCTAGAGATGTAATACCCCTATTTATCCATGACGCATAGTTAGAACCTGGTATCATGGATTGTATAACAGTTATTGGCGTGTCTGCATATCTGGTAGGTATTAATGTCCTAAGTTCAGTTAATTTACGCCATATATTGGCTCCAGCATTCACCGTTACAGAAGCTGTTTGTTCTATGAAGGATGGTTATTTCAACAAATTGACCACCATCTAGGCCCCTCGGATCTAGCTGTTAGGAGGTGTTGGGAGCTGTGACTATGTGAGGACACGCACATAATGTGACAGACCACCAGTAGACAGGATCTTTTGATCTGCCAACAAGCATGAGCCGCTCCCACAGTTTTGTTGTCCACCATCTAGACACAGGTGGCACCTCCATCATACAACCCTGTCACTGCCTTGACCCTTTCCAGATACTTATCAGAAGGAAATGTGGTGTCAAGATGCCCTTTAAGTGTCCTGCCATTGACAGCCAACCATTGTCGCCTTTATTTGCTGTGATGTTGTGAGCAAGAAACATGGACTGCTGCGGACTGGAACCATATTATCTTTAGTGACAAATCCAGGTTCTGTTTTAGATCGCACACTTCCTTGGCCTGCCTGGTTTCCAGATTTATCGCCAATTGAGCATTTATTGGACCAGCTGGGACACCAACTTCATCAAGCCACCAGCCAGGTGCATAAGAACTTGATTTTCCTACATTAATTAATGTTGAGATCATAAGATCATTATGTACTTGGCCAGTGGCTGTGAGGAGGGCTCACACGGCCCCCTTGGTCAGCCTACCCTTACCTAAAGTTTATTTTTAATACATGAATGGGGTAATATAATGTTTGCATTTCACATTTTGATGTTCACATTAAAGGGGTTATCCCATGGTTAATGTAAAAAATTAAAATTCGGGACGTATCACTGGGCCCTATAGCAAGCATCTAAATTGGGTCCCCATGCCCCATTCATAGCCGCTCCCACAACCCGTTTCTGGCCAGTCTATACAGCAGTGTACTGATATGTGAGGTATGAGGTATAAATTACAGCTCGTACCTCATATATCAGTGCACTACTGTATATACTATATATCTTCACACACTGCATCTATTATACCTCACATGTCAGTACACTGCTGTATATACTATATATCTTAACACACTGCATCTATTATACCTCACGTCAGTACACTGCTGTATATACTATATATCTTAACAAACTGCATCTATTATGTCAGTACACTGTTGTGTATTGTATATATCTTAAAACCCTGCATCTATTATACCTCACATGAAGTACAAGGTACAATAAATGCAGGGTGTACAGATACATGTGGTCAGTTATATATTATGGTTATTGTGTGAGGTACTGTACAGTACATGAGGTAATAGTGGTTGTAACTGTTTGCAGTACTATATATACAGTATGGGTGACTCAGATATGAGTACAAATAGGGAATGGGGTGCACAGAGAAAGGAGGAGGGCCTCCTCTTACCACTCCATTCTATTCTCAGTGGAGAACTCATTCTGCAGTTCCTCCATGCTGTTGGAGGTTGAAGCAGTGGCGTAGCTATAGGGGTCGCAGCGGTCGCACTTGCGACCGGGCCCCTAAGCACCCCCCTTGCCACTTGCAGACAGTGTTCCCTGTAAGCTGCGCGGGCGCGCAGCCGCGCAGCTTACTTTGTGCCTACGTTCAGGGCCTGTCCTGGCCCGCTCACCGCTGCAGCCCAGACTTTATTGTGTATGCCTGTTCCGATAGGGAAGCCCTTCTGTGGTGGGCTCGGAACAGGCATACACCATACTTCCCTTAACGTCCTGACGTTAGCTCGTCAGGACGTTCCTGTGCGGCGCTCCCAGCAGGCCCCGCCTCCTCCCTTATGCAAGGAAAGAAGAAGAAGAGAGAACAAGGCCCCAGCCCCCTCCAAAGTCTGGAAGTGGCGTCTGAGATCCCCAAGGGCCAAGTAACTGTAAGTATTCATGTGTGTTTGTGTGTGAGTATGCATACACTGTGCCACACAATACATATACAGTATACCTGTACACTGTGTATATACTGTATATTGCTACAGCATGGCGCAGGGGATATATTTTCCAGCATGGTGTAACCGCCATGCATTTGCTGTACAGTATACATTATAATCCCTGTACCATGCTATACAATATACAGTATAATCCCTACACCATGCTGTATAATATACAGTATAATCCGTACACTATGCTGTATAATATACAGTATAATCCATACACCATGCTGTATAGTATACAGTATAATCCGTACACATGCTGTATAATATACAGTATAATCTCTACACCATGCTGTATAATATACAGTATAATCTCTACACCATGCTGTATAATATACAGTATAATCCCTACACCATGCTGTATAATATACAGTATAATCCGTACACCATGCTGTATAATATACAGTATAATCCCTGCACCATGCTGAAACGTAATCCGTACCATGCTGTATAATATACAGTATAATCCGTACACCATGCTGTATAATATACAGTATAATCCGTACACCATGCTGTATAATATACAGTATAATCCGTACACCATGCTGTATAATATACAGTATAATCCGTACACCATGCCGTATATATACAGTATAATCCGTACACCATGCCTGTATAATATACAGTATAATCCGTACACCATGCTGTATAATATACAGTATAATCCCTACACCATGCCGTATAATATACAGTATAATCCGTACACCATGCCGTATATATACATAATCCGTACACCATGCTGTATAATATACAGTATAATCCGTACACCATGCTGTATATATATACAGTATAATCCGTACATGACACCATGCTGTATAATATACAGTATAATCCGTACACATGCTGTAATATACAGTATAATCCACATATGCTGTATATACAGTATACATATAATCCATACACCATGCTGTATAGTATATACAGTATAATATCCGTACAGCATGCTGCTGTAATACAGTATACAGTATATAATCCTGTACATACACCATGTATACGTATAATATACAGTAATATAATCCGTACACCATGCTGTATACAATATATGTATGTATACAGTATAATCCTACACCATGCTGTATAATATACAGTATAATCCTGCACATGCTGTACAGTATAATCCCTACACCATATATGCTATATATACAGTATAATTACAGTATGCTGTATATACCTACATGCACCATTGCATATATGCTGTATAATATAGTATAACCATGCTGTATACATATACACCATGCTGTATAATATAAGTATAATACATGTATAAATACACCAATGCTGTATAATATACAGTATAAATCCATACACCATGCTGTATACAGTATAATATACACATGCTGTATACAATAATCCGTACAGCATTGCTGTATATACAGTATATACAGTATAATCCAGTATACACCATGCTGTATAGTATACAGTATATAATCCAGTACATGCTATAATATACATGCACCATGCTGTATAATATACAGTATAATCCGTACACCATGCTGTATAGCATACAGTATATATACAGTATAATCCTACACCATGCCGTATAATATACAGTATAATCCGTACACCATGCTGTATAATATACAGTATAATCCGTACACCATGCCGTATAATATACAATATAATCCCTACACCATGCTGTATAATATACAGTATAATCCCTGCACCATGCTGTATAATATACAGTATAATCCATACACCATGCTGTATAATATACAGTATAATTCGTACAGCATGCTGTATAGTATACAGTATAATCCGTACTCATGCTGTATAGTATACAGTATAATCCGTACACCATGCCGTATAATATACAGTATAATCCGTACACCATGCTGTATAATATACAGTATAATCCGTACACCATGCCGTATAATATACAATATAATCCGTACACCATGCTGTATAATATACAGTATAATCCCTGCACCATGCTGTATAATATACAGTATAATCCGTACACCATGCTGTATAGTATACAGTATAATCTGTACACCATGCTGTATAGTATACAGTATAATCCGTACACATGCTGTATAATATACAGTATAATCCCTGCACCATGCTGTATAATATACAGTATAATCCGTACACCATGCTGTATAATATACAGTATAATCCATACACCATGCTGTATAATATACAGTATAATCCGTACACCATGCTGTATAGTATACAGTATAATCCGTACACCATGCTGTATAATATACAGTATAATCCCTGCACCATGCTGTATAATATACAGTATAATCCGTACACCATGCTGTATAATATACAGTATAATCCGTACACCATGCTGTATAATATACAGTATAATCCACACACCATGCTGTATAATATACAGTATAATCCATACACCATGCTGTATTATATAGAGTATAATCCCTGCACCATGCTGTATAATATACAGTATAATCCGTACACCATGCTGTATAGTATACAGTATAATCCATACACCATGCTGTATAATAAACAGTATAATCCCTGCACCATGCTGTATAATATACAGTATAATCCGTACACCATGCTGTATAATACACAGTATAATCCGTACAGCATACTGTATAATATACAGTATAATCCATACACCATGCTGTATAGTATATATATATATATATATATATATATGTATATTGTATGGCATGGTTTATGAACTATACTGTATATAATACAGCATGGTGTATGGGGGGGGGGCAAGCTGAACTCTTGCACCAGGGCCCATGAGCCTTTAGCTACGCCCCTGGGTTGAAGGACCTGTGATGATGCTCTATGCAGTTCCTTTACTAGATATACAGGACTTGTGATGATGATGAGATGTACTAGACCTCTGATGACATCACAGGTCCTTTAGCTTTCTCCACTGATGACAGGGATACTATAGTGGAGCTGGACAGTAACGAGTGTAGTTAGGGGTGGGGCATTTGGTTTACTGTCCGACCCTTTTCCCCACAGCCCCATAGCAGCTGTGTGGTCTACCTCTATTAGAGGTACACCACTGATGACAATCTTTTTCTAACAAAGCTAGAAACAGCTCTGTAACTCACATGAAATGTAACTCACATGAAGCCAGAGATCTCCCCAGTCACTGGTCTAGGGGGCATGTCCATTCTGCTGCACTGTAGGGGGTTTTCCTTTCTGTTGAAGTTCAGGGAGCATGTCCTTTCTGCTGCAGCTCTCCCTTTAACAGCACAGGAGGAGTTGAAGGATGCAATGGAACATGTGCATCTACTTCAGCAAGGTGGATAGGCAAATATACAAATACATTTTATTGAATAACTCAATAGCTATACTCATTTTTTAATCATATACAATTACAAAATCATTCAGATCCAGGTGCTAGTTTGAAAACTGCTGAATATTGTTTTTATGGAATAACCCCTTTAATATGTGTAATTGCCCTGTCGCCACCTTGCTGCATGAGAGAGATGCCTCATCCTGCTTACCTTTAGGCACACCCCTACCCTGCTTGTACTGTCAGTTCAGAATTCCAGCCTGTCTTGTCATGTCTGGAAAGCTATTCCCACCCAATGCAAGAAATACAAGGTTTGGGGTGACTTTAGGTGAGTATAATTGCAAATGATAAAATAAAAACATTTCTCATTAAACCTGACCTTAAAAGGGTTTTCCGACATTTCGTAATATTGATCCTATCCTCAGGATAGGTCATCAGTATCTAATCAGTGGTGGTCGGACACCTGGGACCCCCGCCAATCAGCCGTTTGGGCACTGACACTCCTCTGAGCACCGTGGCCTTCTCCGTGTTCAACAAGCACAGTGTCGTACATGTCGTCACTGGCCTAGGAAAAGTTATGAGAAGGCCGCGGCATTACTGCCTTCTCGAACTGCTTATCGGCTGGGTACCGAACCCCCACCCATCAGATACTGATGACCAATGCAGAGGATAGGTCATCAGTATTAATATCTCGGAAAACCCTTTTAAAGAGTAGCTGTCACTACAGAAAATATTCCAATTACTCCTTATGCAGCTGTAGATGTGTATTGGATGCAGTGTCACCTGATATACTGCGCATATTCTGGGTCTTTTCTTCTTGTCTTTGACATTTCTATAAATGGCTATTTTTAGAGATGAGTGAATAGATTCATTCTGAAACTAAAGTGCACCAATTGCCCCCGAAAAGTCGTGTATGACACTATGAGCTCTTCCAGGACTGGATCCAACCCATTTAAAGG
The DNA here is from genome assembly GCA_900303285.1 of Rhinella marina. Lineage (NCBI taxonomy): Eukaryota > Metazoa > Chordata > Amphibia > Anura > Bufonidae > Rhinella > Rhinella marina. The sequence goes on along the minus strand of ONZH01026422.1, from coordinate 31,165 downwards.
AGTTATCCGAGTTATATTTATTGATGACCTATCCTCAGGATAGGTCATCAATATCAGATCGGCAGGGGTGCCGGGTGTCGGTCTGAAGCGGTTTGAAGAGGAGGCGCGCGCCGTGCCAGCACTGCCTCCTCTTCATTGTTTACCTGCTCGCCGAAACATCAGTAGAGGTGAGCAGTGTAATTACATCTAACCGCCCCATTCATTTCAATGGGACGGCTTGTTCCTATACAAGTGTAGGCTGATCTGGGGGTCTGTATAAATATGTGGGCTGATCTGAGGTTAGTATGAATTTGGGGGTGATCTGTGGTGTGGGTAAATTTGGGGGCACTGTATTAATGTCTTGTCTGGGGGTCTGCATTAAGAAGTTGTCCAGCTGTGTGAAATTTATATTTGAAAACTGATTAGAATGCCAGAAAAAGTAGTGATACCTCTCTCACCTCACTGTTCTTACCACTAGGGGAGCTCATTACATCATTCCCAGGGGTGGTGAGTGTGACACACGTGTATTTTGTTGGATTTAAAATGCATATGGCCCATCTACTGGAATTTTATTTTCATATGTGTGGCCTGAACCCCCTGATCTAACCTAAGGCCAGCACTGCTAATAGGTAGGAGATGAAAAAACAGCAGGAGTACTATTACTAATAATCTTATTACTAGAAAGAAAAGAATATGCCATAGTATCAGTGAGAGCCTGACCTCCGGGACCCCCTTCAATTCTAAGAACTAAGAATCATGGGTTATCTTCAGCAATTCTTCTACAATGTAGCACCTAGAACATCATATAAATTGTTACAGATTTTATTTGGGATTTTACAAGAAAATTTCCAAATGGTTAAAGGGGTTATCCAATGACTAATGTAAAAAATTAATATAGTACTTCATATAGTTCATGTCAATATCTTTCTAACAAATGTAGAACCAGCCCTGTACCTCACATGGATCCAGAGGTCTCCCCAGTCATTGCTCTGCTAGATTTATATCAAACTGGCAGCTCAAGGGGAGTGTCTTTTCTGCTGCAGCTCAGGGGGGGTGTCCATGCTCTCCCTATCACAGCCCAGGAGGCAGATGAAAGGATGAAGGATGAAACTGAGCATGTGCGGCCTTCTCAGTAAGCAGGTCAAAGAAATAAGAAAAAAAAACAAACAGCAGGTGGAGCTATACAGATACATTTTATTGAATAACTCAGTGGCAATGTTAAATTTTTAATTACATGCAATTACAAAGGTATTCAGATCCAGGTTCTGGTGTCAAAACTGTAGAATATTTTTCATGGGATAAGCCCTTTAAGTAGCAATGATGCCTTTAGGAATAATCTATGTACCTACAATGGAAACCTCTCTAAGGTTTGCACAACCAGAATGAAGGTCTGTATGTCCTGTAATAAATAGTCAAATTACACATAATCCATACAGCCCTGAGGATACCACCGAGCACTGCTGTGTACACAGACATAAGCCTTTCCTGGCAGTTTTCTAAAACAGGTGTCACTTTGAATATTAGTGGCAGAGGCAAGGAAGGACTGTGAGCAGACCGGCAGTCAGGGATTATTTGAAGGGAACCATGATGAATATTATCAGCACGCAGCTCATGACTAGCATTTTCCTTAATGACTACAGTTTTCTGTAATCCTGTTAACCCATTCTTCATCAGTTAAGGCAATATTCTGGGCAGAGAAGCTATAGTATCATGTAGGGAAAAGTTGGGTTTATGAATATCTGAAACCACCTTGTAACATCATTAGATTTAGGTGCAAAATACCATCCTGATTAAATTATTATGTTGATATCGCAGTAAAAGCTCAATATTTGTCATAAAGACCTCGAAACTCCCTGTGTGAACAAAGATTTAAAGGGGTTATCCCATGAATAATGTAAAAAATCAGACATCTTATAGTACATGCCAGTGTCTTTCTTACGAAGCTAAAACCAGCCCTGTACCTCACATGGATCCAGAGACCTCCACATTCATTGCTCTTTTAGATTTATATCAAGCTAACAACTAATGGGGTGTGCCTTTTCTGCTACAGCTAAGGGGGCATGTCTCAGCTCTTCCAATCACAGCTAAAGGGGTGTGTCTTAGCTCTCTCTATCATAGCTCAGGAGGTAGTTGAAAGATGAAACTGAGCATGTGTGGCCTTCTCAGTGAGCAGGTCAAAGAAATAAGAAAAAAAACAAACAGCAGGTGGCGCTATACAGATACATTTTAGTGAATAATTCAGTGGCTATGCTAAATTTTTAATTACTTCCAATTACAAAAGTATTCAGATCCAGCTGCTGGTTTGAAAACTGTAGAATATTTTTGTGAGACAACCCATTTAAATCATACTGTAACATTCTCTCTGTCTGCAGCTGCCACTAAAAGGACTGGTGTGCAGTGATTGGAAGGGCACACTTGTTCTTCCCTTTGGGGCACACTCGGTTCTAGGGTCTTCCTGTCTGATGACAGTTGAGGTGCCCTTGGTTGCAAGTTTTGAGGTGCAAGGCAAGATCCCAGTTATTGTGACCTAGCACTTTTCAGTGCAATAATAGTACAGGAAGCAATGATAAGATGGTTGTGCTGCAGAACAGTTCTTTTCTGAAGAATTCAAATGCAAAGAGATCAGGACACCTTGCCATAGACTGGCAATTGATACACAGAATTCACTTTCACAGATGTTACAGGTGTCACAGATGCACTAGTAGTAGTCTCTCTTCCTCTGCACTTCACTAGCTGACTCTGACATAAGCATGTGGGGTGGGGTGTATATTTTAGATAAAACAATGCAACCAAAAATGGCGATTCTCCCTCAAGGCAGGCAAACTCTTGCTAGCCCTATTCTTTGAACAGGTTGTGGTACTTACAGTACAAGTCCACATTATCCAGCTTGGGAGGTGGAGATTCTCATAACGGGCCAAACTGTGTTTTGGCAACTCCTGAACACGGGTGCCATAGAGCCAATAAGTCCTTTTTAAGCAAATTATCTCTACTGATCTCTCCTTACACCTCCTTCTCTTATACAGTCTGCCTTCGTAGATGTTATGGCCCTATCCTGGGTGGTAGCAGGTCCAGGATAAGCTAAAATGTCAGCTCTACATCCTTGCATGTGTTCTCTTTTCTGTTCTGACTAGGATAAAGCTGGAATAGACTGGCTACAATGTTCTAACTTCGCCTCTCCACATGGAGAGGGTATAAGGACAGCATATAATACAGCACTCACCAAAAAGGGAAGTCCAGAAACACTGAATGCGCACCTCCAGAGTCGTATCCAAAAACTCCTTCTGCACATGGAGTGGGTGACACTAGCCCCATCTAGTGGTTGCTATGAATATGGCCTAAATCACTACATCGTGAAGGCTAAACTGGCTGCAGCACCAAGGGGATAACTTTATGTTCAATGAACAGAAAATAGTATCAACATCCATTCAAGCTTTACTGCAAATGTGTGCAACAAATCTACATTTATATAGACCAGAATCCTTTATGAGGACAGATAATAAGAAATTAGAGATTAAGTTAATGTGATTTAATAAAAAAAAAACCTTGCTATTTTGCAGGGATGCACAATAGTTAGGATGGAGGAAAACAACATGGGGAGAATTTTCAAGCCCTGCACTTCAGAATTCTAGCTTCAAAATCTTGTGAATAGCGGCTTTACAACTTTTTGGAGTCACTTACTCAAAAGTTTTGTGACTTTTTGAGAAATGTGCCTTCCAGCGCCACCTTCATATATGGAGTTAAAATTTGATCAGGATTTCAGAGTAGATCATTTTTGAGTCACATTTATGGTGTGAACTTTTTTTTTTCATAAATCTCTTTTTATTGGAAATAAAAAGGTAAATACAGAACGAGTTGCACGCAGGCAACTATACTGCTCCCAAACTGTAGATTCCCAAGAAAATAAGATAGTCCACTGAAGTGACGCCATGTGATGTGATGAACCATCTGATGGTTATATCATGAGCGAATGACAAGGACATACTGAAAAGAAATATGTACTCATTACAGGAACAAGAGTATCTGAGCATGATATGGTTGATAAATTGTGAACCAAACATTGGCCTCACATAGGACGCCGTCACAGGGATCCCCAGACGGACGGGGCCTAGACACACTTAGTTATGAACTGGTGTGGCCTAGAGGAAAAAGTTAGTAATTAAAGGAAACTGAGTTAAGGACACTGTCATCAGGCATTCTATACGGAGTGGCTGCAGCAAAAATAACATTAGAGTGTACAGTAATTTTACCAGGGCAACCAGGTTCGCAAAAGGCACTCAGGTCTATGTTCTATCCAAGATGTAAGTTCTTTAAGTCTGCAGATTTGGTGAACCTTGTCCAAGGTTTACCCAGGGGAAGAAGGGCTCAACCAGTTTGGCTGCTAAAATGAGAAATGTGGCTAATGCTGCTTCACGTGGGCGGAATGAAGGGGAGTCTTGCAAGAGTAAAACCAGATTTGGTGTTGGAGGTTCGGGACACACTAAGTTAATTAGCTCTTCTATTTTGTTCCAAAAAGGTCGGACTCCAGCACAAAACCACCAAATGTGTGATATAGTCCCCAGAGCTGCATTGCATCTCCAACAGAGGTCCCTATCCACCACACCTCTCCAACAAGATATGTCAGTGTCCTTTATGATCTGGATAATGTCTTATGAGTTTTCCTGTATGTGAAAGCATCTGGAAAAACCAGCAAGATCTGTTGAACCTCTATACCAGAAAAGGTAGTACAGTGGTCCCTCAAGATACAATATTAATTGGTTCCAGGACGGCCATTGTATGTTGCAACCATTGTAAGTTGAGTAATTTGTTCCGAAGCCCCAAAATGTCATCCAAGATAAGAGAAAATGAAGATTGAAGAAAAATAAACAGATATCTAAGACAGATAAAACAAGTCCTTACATATCACAGTCAGGAATAGCTGCTAACTTTTAACAGAGAAGTGGCCTTCATTGGTTGGATCTGAGTCTGAGACATTGTATGTTGAGTCTAGTTTCAACTTACAGTGGGTCAGAAAAGACCATTGTATGTTGAACATATTGTATCCTGAGGCCATTGTATCTTGAGGGAAAACTGTATTCAGTTCCTTCTCCCATTTCGACATTGCTTTTGGTATAGGTTGGGTAAAGAAGAGTGCCTTCTCAAATTCCGTGAGTTGTTGAACAGTGGGGTTAGAAGCAAGGAACTTACAGCAAACTTTATAAAAGTGGGACTATTGTAAGATGTGCAGAGGGATGCCAGATAGTCTGTTTGACAGCAGGGAAAAAGATGGGATCTTCCTATCATAAAGCAAAACTGAAATAGGGCAGGAATGTAACTGGTCCCATAAATGCCTAGCATGTGACGTAAACGGTGAGTCCTCAGAGAATGGTGCAATGGAAGGATCGTTACGGACCCCATGCCAAACCTGTAGAAGGCCTCTGGTCATAGTATTGGAGATTCTTGTCATAGCTTGTAGTCGCGGAGTAGTCCACATGAGAGGAGTGGATGAATGGCTAAGTCCATCTTTCTCCAATGGAGCAGACAGAGAGTTACCCCAGTACTGGTTAAGGTCCAGCTAATGTTGGAGTTGTATAGCTGTATAATATAATTTAAGGTCTGGGAGACCTTTAACTCCCTGCTGCTTCGGGAAAGAAAGAAGTCTGTTTTTCACACAGCTCCGGTTCCATAGAGTTGAATGGGGCAGTGTGAAAAACAGAAGGCATCCGGATGCAATGCATTTTTCACTGATGGTTGCTAGGAGATGTAGACTGTTATTTTTAATTTTTTTTTCACGTACGTGAAAAACGCATCAAAAACTGATTGCACCTGCACAGAAAAAACTGAAACACTGAACGCAATAGCAGACAATATTGAATGAACTTGCATGCAAAACCATCAGTTTTTTCCTGAACAGATCCTGACACAATCCGTATGGTTCGTGTGAAAGAGGCCTTACAGGCACCTACTGATTGAACTTTGGGTGTAAAGAATTACTACAGATGACAACTACGGTTGGCGAATTGCGTTTGGATTGCTGTATCCGAACCCAATTCTCTTAAAAACTCTAGGAATATCGTCTCCGTCCTACTGCACAATGTATTGCCTCCACGGAGGTCTTTCGCATTTCACTTTTGTTTATTCGCATAAATTACTCTATGAAAATACGAACGCGGCTTCTGTCTCATTCATGAAGCAAAGTTCAGCTTCGTATTTTGGAGGCCATACATTTTACAGTAGGACAGAGCCCATATTCTTAATGTAGTTTTTAAAAGAATATGGTTTAGATACAGAAATCCGAACTCAATTTGCTCAACCCTAGTGACGTCGCATAGGAGAACTGCTATGAATAATGTATTAAAAAGCTTTTTAGTATGCAAAAATATACAGTTCTTTTGCTGAGTTACAGAGCTTGTTGATCTACTCCTTACACATATGATAACATTTCTTGCCTGTGTTCAGCCTTTTCATTTGGATGTTGCTTGTAGCTGCCTCACATGAGGAACTGAAAGGGGGAGATATATCAAAACTGAAGTAAAGGAAATCTGGCTTCGTTGCCAATAGCAACCAATCAGATTGATCCTTTCATTTTCCAAAGGAGCTCTAAAAAATGAAAGGTGGAATCCGATTGGTTGCTATGGGTAACTTAGCCAGTTTTCCTTTACACCAGTTGCCTAAATCTCCCCTTTGTGTTTGAAGAAGGGCTGGAGTATGACCAAAAAACTGTACTTCAATCTCGTCAGGATTGTTGTATGTCAAGGTATGGGAAAAATCCTAAAATGGGCACTATGAAATCACAATAAGTGCTGTGGTCTACCCTAGAGTTCAGTAGGGGTCTCAGAACTCAGACCCCCACTAATCTAAACTGTTGATATGCCCTTCACATTAAACCGTGTAATAAAACAAGACATAGTTATCTATGTTTACTAATGTGGGCGCACCCAGACATTGCGTATCAATGAAAGGGTGTGGTTTAGTGGGAAAGGGGCAGACCTAAAATGATACATTTTGCCTCCAACTTGCATCATAATTTTAGTGTAAAATTCTGTATAGGTATCAGTATGATCCAGACTGAGCAACTGTTATAAATCTGGTGCAGGTCTGGACAACCTAAATTTATGCTGTCTATTGGATTAGTAAATCTGCCCCAATATTTTCCACATGAATTCTCTTTCATAACTTTCACCTGCCATTCTGAGCAAACAAACAGTATGTGTGATTTAGGGAAGATTTTAAGGTCATCTGTAATCTTACATCTGTAGCAATGCACACATTCAGTGCATAATCCATGGGTGAGTGATGCATGTCTCGTATGCCCATTAACATGGATGGCTGATGGCACACTTCATATTTCTACAAGAACATGACAGGTTTCCGCTCATAATACATTTCCAAGTTGAATCATCACAAATACACATATATGTACAGTCTAGCCTAATAAAATATGAAATATTATTCTGAATGGATGGGTCTTTTGGATTGCAACTGTTATAATACAATATATCTTATATATGCTTTTTAATACAATATATCAAAACTGTGAAGATAATGTACTAACGGTACATAATAATGTGAACTTCAAAGTAGAAAGTGCTTATTTATCTGTTTGCTTATATAGCATCACCATATTCCAAAGCGATGTACACAGGGTGTTACCTGTCAAATTAGTCCCTGTCTCCAAAGTCTCATAAATTCATAAGCAGTCATGTTCTTGCGGAGTTCAACAGTTACTGTATGTAAACGATGTTCATACTATGTGCTTGCATTATTTTTACAGGTTTATGGCTTTATATTTCCAGAAAACGATCAAACTTTAGTTAAAGGATTTCTGTCACCAGAATCCTCATTATTAAACAGGCTGATATTACACATGTGTTAATGTCACCTGAAGTTTTACTCAGCTATTTTTGTTTTCATTGTGCCCCCGTTTTTGTAAAATTCCAACTTTTATTATATGCTAATTAGCCCCTAGGAGCAGGGGCGGGGGGGTTGCACCTGCTCCTAGAGGCTCCGTTCGCCCACCTCATATAACACCTTTCTCCTGTTTATTGACAGGGCCAGGCCAGCGTTGGTCTCCTCCTGCTGGTCCTCTCTGCCATGTACGTTTCGCGCCTGCGCGGTCCCATTCAGTATTCGGCACAGGCGCAGTGAGTGAAGGACGCAGTAAGCGCAGGCGCATGAGGAAGCAGGCAGCCTGTGAGCGTCCTTGCCTTGTTCTAGGAGAATAAAAAAATTAACAAGATCAAAGCTGTCTACTGATCTATCTGCAATGTTAAAGTATTAAACAGGATGACATTACACATGTGCTAATGTCAGAAAATTGAACTGTACTTCCTTATAAGCGTTTCCAGTTTTTATAATCTGATGACAGGTCATCAGATTGGTTGGGGTTCAACATTCAGCACCCACACTGATAGCTGTTTTCAGCAGCCGAAAACTTTATGCCTAAAAACTAAACAGTGGATGGAGCCAGAAGCAGAAGGTTGTGTCCACAGTGTAGTGACCATGCCAGTGTACTGCAATATTCACTTGAATACTGCAGTACTTCACTTGAGTTGCAGTGTGCTGACATGGCCACTACACAGTAGACACAGCCTTCTGCTTCTGGCTCCGTCCACCATTTAGTTTACACTTTCCGGCACCAGCAGCTGCCAAAAACAGCCGAGTGTTGGACTCCCACTGATCTGATACTGATCACTTGTCTGTAGGACAGGTCATCAATATCGAAATGCTGGACAAGCCCTTTAACATCCCAGGATGTCAATGTATATCATATCGAGAGGCCCCATCACACACATCAGAAAAATCGTGTAGGTACAACTGCTAGTTGTGATTGACAGCTGGGCTCCCTGTGTTATAGCTGGTGTCAGAGGAATCTCTGATTCTGAGTGTTTAACCCCTTAGCAATATGTAAGTTGCTGGAAAGAGCAGACTACTTTCTCCTGGCACCCTCCAGACACAGTTACAAGGTTTTAATGCTTTTTGAGGTCGCAAGAGAGAAAAAAAGTTCTGTAAAACTAGGTTGAATCCAAAACAACGTTCCCAAAAAAACAAACAAAACCATCTTCTTCATAAAGTAGTAAAGGAATTCTAAAGATAGAATGCTGCAATCACATTTCCCAAAGAATAAAGCTAATATATTATTTCCCTTTTGTCCTATGGAAGCATGTCTGTGTTTTGCCCCGACCATTCTAGACCTCACCTAGCTTAAAAAGACATAAGATAATTTATTACTTATTCATAAACCTTCTTTCCATACAAATATTCCAATCTTTCATTCAACATCTTTTTTTTCTTATTCTTCCTGATTCACTACAGACCTGATATACAGTGCCTTGCGAAAGTAATCGGCCCCCTGGAACTTTTCAACCGTTGGCCACATTTCAGGCTTCAAACAAAAAGATATAACATTTTAAATTTTTGGTGAAGAATCAACAAGTGGGTCACAATTGTGAAGTGGAACGAAATTTATTGGATCATATAAACTTTTTTGTAATAATAAAACTGAAAAGTGGGGCGTGCAAAATTATTCGGCCCCCTTGCATTAATACTTTGTTGCGCCACCTTTTGCTGTGATTACAGCTGCAAGTCGCTTGGGGTATGTCTCTATCAGTTTTGCACATCTAGAGACTGAAATTCTTGCCCGTTCTTCCTTGCAAAACAGCTCGAGCTCTTTGAGGTTGGATGGAGAGCGTTTGTGAACAGCAGTTTTCAGCTCTTTCCACATATTTTCAATTGGATTCAGGTCTGGACTTTGACTTGGCCATTCTAAGACCTGGATATGTTTATTTTTGAACCATTGCATTGTAGATTTTGCTTTATGTTTGGGATCATTGTCTTGTTGGAAGATAAATCTGCATCCTAGTCTCAGGTCTTTTGCAGACTCCAACAGGTTTTCATCCAGAATGGTCCTGTATTTGGCTCCATCCATCTTCCCATCAATTTTAACCATCTTCCCTGTCCCTGCTGATGAAAAGCAGGCCCAAACCATGATGCTGCCACCACCATGTTTGACAGTGGGGATGGTGTGTTCAGGGTGATGAGCTGTGTTGCTTTTACACCAAACATATCGTTTTGCATTGTTTCCAAAAAGTTGGATTTTGGTTTCATCTGACCAGAGCACCTTCTTCCACATGTTTGGTGTGTCTCCCAGGTGGCTTGTGGCAAACTGTAAACTAAACTTTTTATGGATATCTTTGAGAAATGGCTTTATTTTTGCCACTCTTCCATAAAGGCCAGATTTGTGAAGCGTTCAACTGATTGTTGTCCTATGGACAGACTCTCCCACCTCAGCTGTAGATCTCTGCAGTTCATTCAGAGTGATCATGGGCCTCTTGGCTGCATCTCTGATTAGTCTTCTCCTTGTTTGAGATGAAAGTTTAGAGGGACGGCCGGGTCTTGGTAGATTTGCAGTGGTCTGATACTCCTTCCATTTCAATATGATCGCTTGCACAGTGCTCCTTGGGAGGTTTAAAGCTTGGGAAATCTTTTGGTATCCAAATCCGGCTTTAAACTTCTCCACAACAGTATCAGGGACCTGCCTGGTGTGTTCCTTGGTCTTCATGATGCTCTCTGTGCTTTAAACAGAACCCTGAGACTATCACAGAGCAGGTGCATTTATACGGAGACTTGATTACACACAGGTGGATTCTTTTTATCTTCATCAGTCATTTAGGACAACATTGGATCATTCAGAGATCCCCAATGAACTTCTGAAGTGAGTTTTCTGAACTGAAAGTAAATGGGCCGAATAATTTTGCACGCCCCACTTTTCAGTTTTATTATTACAAAAAAAGTTTAAATGATCCAATAAATTTCGTTCCACTTCACAATTGTGACCCACTTGTTGTTGATTCTTCGCCCAAAATTTAAAATGTTATATTTTTTTGAAGCCTGAAATGTGGCAAAAGGTTGAAATGTTCCAGGGGGCCGAATACTTTCGCAAGGCACTGTATCTGCTTCTGCATTTTAAGTCAGAGTCTTAAGTGCAGGCAATTATTTTTTCGCGTTTTTGGCTATAAATGTACCAGAGATGTTGCCGTAAGACAAAGAGGAAAACTAAAATTAATGCTCACTGTAATTTTCCTTTTACTTAAAGGGAACCTGTCACCTCAGAAACACCCCCTGAAGTAGAGTAAGCATTGTATAGTGTAAGTGATGCTGAATCCGAATATGTAAGTTTTATCTTCATACCCACTTCCATTCCGATGCTGTGCTCCCACAACCCTGCAGTAAAATGCACTCACTGGACTCCAGTGCTCACTCACATAATGGAGAGGACTCAAAGACGAGTCCAGTGAGTGCATTTTACTGCAGGTTTGTGGGAGCACAGCGTCAGAATGGAAGTGAGTATGAAGCTAAAACTTATTCGCATTCAGCATCACTTACACTATACAACGCTTACTCTAGTTCAGGGGGTGTTTCTGAGATGACAGGTTCCCTTTAAGTCCAAAGGTAGCACCCAATTCTCCCCCCTACCAAATTCTTTTTATTTATTACACCGAGTTTGAGTGCAAACTTGATATTCATAAGTAGGGAACGAGGGTCATAAACGAATTATCTTATGTTTTTGTGATAAGGGATCTTGTCTTGTCTTTTTCCCCCTTAACTAACTTTGTCCTTGGAAGCACATCACTCTCATGGGTGCACCTCTAAAGTTGACATGTTACTTATATAGAGGACCTGTCCATATGCATTACGTTCCTGAACCCAAATCTATGGCCTGCTTTCTCCTTTGCAGTTCCACCTCAAATCCTCACCTTTGCATCTTCTTAATATTGGTTACTTAAAGGGGTTCTCAGGAATAAATAAAATACATTTACTAAAGAAACTTAAAGGGGTTTTCCAGGAGTTAACTACTGATGACCTATCCTCTGGATAGGTCATCAGTATCTGATCGGTGGGGGTCCGACACCCGGGAACCCTGCCGATCAGCTGTTTGAGAAGGCACCGGCGCTCCGAGGCCTTCTCTCAGCTTACCAAGCACAGCGCTGTACATTGTACAACGGCTGTGCTTGGTATCGCGCTCAGCCCCATTCACTTGAAAATGCTCACGGGAGCGCCGGTGCCTTCTCAAACAGCTGATCGGCGTGGTTTCTGGTTGTCAGACCCCCACTGATCAGATATTGATGACCCTGAGGATAGGTCATCAGTAGTTAACTCTCAGAAAACCCCTTTAAATATTATATTCCCAAATACCTTTCATTAGTTCTATTGGTTCCTCTTGTCTAGGGAGCAATCATCAGGGGAAACAAAATGGCCGCTGTCCTATTAATACACACAAAACCTGTCCTAATCACACAGCAGGGCAAGTTACTTCAGAACACTGAGGTAAAGAGCTGCCTCATCCTCCTCTCTGCTCTACTTGTCAGTGATTATGAACCTGAAAGAAGGGTGAGGTGTGGCTAACGAGCAGCAGAACTTGTATGCAGTCTCCATTACCTCACCCCCACATTACCACTGTCTGTCCTGTCCACCCTCTCTGTGCTTCATATCTAGTCACGAACTCCATTTCCACAGCGATTCATTTGAAGATCATGAGGCAGCTCTATAGGTCAGTGTTGTGAAGTAACCTGCTGTATGATTAGGATGGGTTTTGTGTGCACTAATAGGACAGCGGCCATTTTATTTCTCCTAATGATTGCTCCCCAGACAAAACGAGCCATTATAACTAATGAAAGGTATTTGGAAATATATTTATAAATTAGTAACATTTAAGCATTTTCAGTAATTTTATGAATTCACGGAAAACCCCTTTAAATATATACCACTCTCAGCCAAACAGCCTAAAGGTCATGTTGGAAATAACCCTCAATCTCATTGCAGGCCCATCTGGATGAATCAAGACAAGCTTTTCAAGGCAAGATTATCATATTAGCCTAACTTTAGTTCCCCCTTTTTCTTTACTATGTTTTTTTCTCTCTCTTCCTTTCTTATCCTTCCACATTTTTCCTTTCTCTTGCCCATTAATCCCTTCCCCCATGGTACAGTATTTCTGTTTCCTGATGTAAACCACACTTTCACGCTTCAGTTACATTATTATTTTTATGTTTACGTGCAAATATTATGTGAGTCCTAATAATTTGGCCATTGGATCATATCTTTACTCTCATCCAATGTTTATTTTTTCATTCTCTGTTCTGAAGTAATTTATTCTGATTCTCTTTGTTTACTTAAAAAAATGCTAAAACGTAGATATGGATTCCAAGACACACTGATGCATTTTGATGTTTGCCAATAAATAAACTTTAATTGTTCTCTGCTAATATCAAGAAGGTTTGATGTTACTGATGCTTTCATGATACATGGAAATGCAGGAATTTTCTGCTTGTCTTCTCGCACACTCGCCATGTTTAGAACTTGTCTAGACCTGACTGATTAGGATGTTTGTAACGTTCAAATGCCTAATCCCAAATCCTGTATTCATTTATAGTAGCAGAGGACAGGTCAGATTAATTTCCCCTCCTCCAACTATACACTGTTGCTCAAAAAAAAGGTTGATGTAAAACACAACCATCTGTTTTAGCCATAACTCTTGTGTAGAGAATGGTCTTTCTTCATCATTCTGAAGAACCATATTTTAAAAATGATAACAATATTTGTTTTACTAAACAAACAAATCAAACACTGATCTTTTACAACTACCCATTTTGGAAAAGACAATACTTGTTACTTGTTTAAGGGCTTCATAACAGATTCAACCAAAAAGAGTGGACGAAAAAGTCTTGCATGCAAAACTTTTATTAATAATAATAATACTTATTTATATAGCGCTACCAGATTCCGCAGAGCTTTACAAATTCAGAGGGTTCATGTACAAAACAATTCAAAACAACATCACAACGTAAATGGCTAATATACAACTGAAACACTAGGAGTGAGGGTCTTGCTCGCAATTTTATATCACTGAAAAGGCAGACACCCGAACGCAAACCAAACAGACCCCATTACAGTCAAAGGGGTCTGTTCAACTCCATTTGGTTCAGTCATGTGCCACATCCAGCACTTCTGTAATTTTTATAATTCTGATCCTCTAAGGCTTCGTTCACACAACCGTATGTGTTGTGCGGTCTGCAAATTGCGGATCTGCAAAAAAAGTACCTTCCGTTTTTTTTGCGGACCCATTGAAATGAATGGTTCCACATATGGTCCGCAAAAAAAACTGAACGGACACGGAAACAAAATACGGTCATGTGAATGAAGCCTAAGAAGCAGAAAAACTGAAATGACTTGTGCAGATGTGAATGTAGCCTTTGGCACTCGTCCATCTCTCCTGGAGTTGGAATCAAATACCTATTTATTCTAAACCAAAACCAAAATGAATATTAAAACATACTCTTTGTTTTACAAATCAGAAGTACATAAGAACATATGTTACCCTTCACCCGCCTGTAGCTCCCTTTCCTATCCTGTAAACTGAGGGTGTCCTTGTGAAACAGACAAGGAGGAGAGAATGCAGCTGCTGTTTCTTTCTGTCACTGCATGCTATGAGAGGGGAAGGAGTAGTAGGCACTAAAACACACATAGTAAAATCTTGGACCATACCAAAAAGGTCTACTAATGCATCATGTATGGGGAAAGAAAATGTAAGCTTACAAAATGTGGCAAAGCCTCGAATGATGCAGCTTAGACATTTCCGACAGAACTAGTTACTGAATAGCTATGTTTGTTGTCGTTCTTGATGCTAATTAAAGCACCTTACTATGTAATTTGTACATTAGCTTGTTAAAACTTTTTTTTTAGAAAATAGCAAAATAAAAAAATGCCCTTCTCTCACAAAGGCATGGGTATTGTATAAATCAAACACAACACATCTGATTGTTTTATGCAAGTTGTCCAATGAAGAATACATTTGTCAGTTTGCTCAGTGATGTGGACTTCTACAGAACTATTTCTCTGTACAAATGTCACGAAGGCTTCATGCGTGCCCTCAGTCAACAGACTTAAGGTCCTTACACGAATGTAAATAGACTGAGCGAGAGGGTAGAGAGGCTTATGTTAATCATTCAGTTAATAGCACTAATTGAATTACAGACATTTAGAAGACTCAGGGTTCAGGTTGAAGACGGGCAGGCTTCCGAGCTTGTGTTTCCTTCTCTTTTAAATATATATTGAAACACAAATTAGAAACTAAGTCAAGTCCAGACCAAAAGATGATGTGACAGCTTTTGACAGCTGAAGGAGGGCATCTGAACCATCATATCACCATTATTTGGTTAGTAATTTAAGTCTCTTGTATTTGGTATAGTAAAATAGATGATGTCACAAGATACCCTCCAGCCTGGGAAGATTCCAGATCCTGTAGAACATGGAACCATTTGGGACACATCACTTGAACTACAGGACAATGGAAACCTTGATAAGATACCCACAGTATTTGTGCAAGATATAGATCCACAGAATAATGAATACAGTGAAAATGAAAGGCTTCTGCAAAGGACACCTAGTTTTGGAAAGACAGTCAAATTTCTTCTGCCTCCCATAACCATTGAGGACAATGTACCCCAAGAGGAGGAGATGCAGTTCTTTCAAGCAGTGGAAGATGTCCTGGGAGGTAGAGGTTACAGCTTCAAAGATATTTTCTCCTCACACCAGTGGATAGATATCACAGGTATCGCAACATTTTACTTTGTTTTCACTATGATACTGATGTGATACATAGGCATCATACATTAGAAGTTGTAATAATTCAAAACAGTTCCACAGAGAAATGCCCTCTTATTGTCCTCTTTGTGAAGTATTTTAATATTCCATTAAGGTATATGTGGCCTATGTTTGTCTCCTACTGGAAATGAGGAGGGTAACAACTTGTGCAAGTAACAACCATGTTCAAGGAAGTTGTTATACCGCTTTCACCGGCACAGAATAATATATCAATCTGCATATATGTACAAGTTATCGTATCTTCCACATATCTTATGTAGGGCTTGTACAAAGTTGAGTGACAACCCCAACGGGCACTGTAAGGCTATTTAGTCAAACACACCAGGTCCATGAAGTCTTTGGAAACACAGAACACACAAGCATTTTTTGTATTGGTGTTTTTTGACCTTTGAGGTCCATTTTTGGGGTGAATAGTCTTTTTTTTAAATTGCAGCATGCTCTGGGTCTGGTTTTTTCTCCTATTATCCAGAATTTTTGTCCCATAGACATCCATTGTCCAAGTCCACCCAGGTCCCAGTGTAGGCTGCATTTTTCAATGGTGTTTTTGCATGGAGTTTTTTATGCCAATGTATTTTCCCCATACTTCTGTACCAGGGAAATGCTATTACTGGGGGGTAAATACTTTCCTCAAAAAAACAAAGAAAAAACCACAACGCATACAAAAAACACTATTGAAAATGGTAATTACTAAAACACAAGGGACAAATTATGGTGTGTGCTATAATTGCACAATAATTTGTGACTTTTTAAAAGTGGCAAGACAAGTGAGTGAAACTTAGCGGGAGGGAGTGTGGCCTTCTGTGACCCGACAGATTTACTATCATTTACTTCAGAAAATGTCATAAATAATAAATCAGAAAATTGTAGCACTCCAAAAGTCCAAAGGCAAATCAAGACTTTATTTAAATGCGGCTGCACATGTGACATTTTGGTCCAGAAGGATCCTCACAATATATATACATAAGTATACAGAATAAGGAAGCTAATGTACAATGTAACACATACAGTGCCCTGCGAAAGTATTCGGCCCCCTGGAACTTTTCAACCTTTTGCCACATTTCAGGCTTCAAACAAAAAGATATAACATTTTAAATTTTTGGTGAAGAATCAACAACAAGTGGGTCACAATTGTGAAGTGGAACGAAATTTATTGGATCATTTAAACTTTTTTTGTAATAATAAAACTGAAAAGTGGGGCGTGCAAAATTATTCGGCCCATTTACTTTCAGTTCAGAAAACTCACTCCAGAAGTTCATTGAGGATCTCTGAATGATCCAATGTTGTCCTAAATGACTGATGAAGATAAATAGAATCCACCTGTGTGTAATCAAGTCTCTGTATAAATGCACCTGCTCTGTGATAGTCTCAGGGTTCTGCATCATGAAGACCAAAGAACACACCAGGCAGGTCTGTGATACTGTTGTGGAGAAGTTTAAAGCCAGATTTGGATATCAAAAGATTTCCCAAGCTTTAAACATCCCAAGTAGCACTGTGCAAAAGATCATATTGAAATGGAAGGAGTATCAGACCACTGCAAATCTACCAAGACCCGGCCGTCCCTCTAAACTTTCATCTCAAACAAGGAGAAGACTGATCAGAGATGCAGCCAAGAGGCCCATGATCACTCTGGATGAACTGCAGAGATCTACAGCTGAGGTGGGAGAGTCTGTCCATAGGACAACAATCAGTTGAACACTTCACAAATCTGGCCTTTATGGAAGAGTGACAAGAAGAAAGCCATTTCTCAACGATATCCATAAAAAGTCTCGTTTACAGTTTGCCACAAGCCACCTGGGAGACACACCAAACATGTGGAAGAAGGTGCTCTGGTCAGATGAAACCAAAATCGTCATTTTTGGAAACAATGCAAAACGATATGTTTGGCGTAAAAGCAACACAGCTCATCACCCTGAACACACCATCCCCACTGTCAAACATGGTGGTGGCAGCATCGTGGTTTGGGCCTGCTTTTCATCAGCAGGGACAGGAAAGATGGTTAAAATTGATGGGAAGATGGATGGAGCCAAATACAGGACCATTCTGGATGAAAACCTGTTGGAGTCTGCAAAAGACCTGAGACTAGGACGGAGATTTATCTTCCAACAAGACAATGATCCCAAACATAAAGCAACAATCTACAATGGAATGGTTCAAAAATAAACATATCCAGGTTTTAGAATGGCCAAGTCAAAGTCCAGACCTGAATCCAATTGAGAATATGTGGAAAGAGCTGAAAATTGCTGTTCACAAACGCTCTCCATCCAACCTCAAAGAGCTCGAGCTGTTTTGCAAGGAAGAATGGGCAAGAATTTCAGTCTCTAGATGTGCAAAACTGATAGAGACATACCCCAAGCGACTTGCAGCTGTAATCGCAGCAAAAGGTGTCGCAACAAAGTATTAATGCAAGGGGGCCGAATAATTTTGCACGCCCCACTTTTTAGTTTTATTATTACAAAAAAGTTTAAATGATCCAATAAATTTCGTTCCACTTCACAATTGTGACCCACTTGTTGTTGATTCTTCACCAAAAATTTAAAATGTTATATCTTTTTGTTTGAAGCCTGAAATGTGGCAAGAGGTTAACAAGTTCTAGGGGGCTGAATACTTTCGCAAGGCACTGTAATTATGTGTATATGTTGCATTGTTGCAATTTTCTGATTTATTTTCTGAGGTTGGATCCCTATACTAAGCACCCATAAATAATAGTTCAGACCTATGCCAGCTCATAGCTGACGTAGAATTGAAAGTCTGGAACACAGACTCCCTGGAAATGTGCCAAATTTATTGAGGCCTGTGCCTCATAATAAATTTACTACATTCTGCCCTGATGGACCTTATATTAAGACTGCTATTTGTAATGCCAGTCTTAGTATAACTCCCACAATACAGTGAGGAAAAAAGTATTTAGTCAGCCACCAATTGTGCAAGTTCTCCCACTTAAAAAGATGAGAGAGGCCTGTAATTGACATCATAGGTAGACCTCAACTATGAGAGACAAAATGAGAAAACAAATCCAGAAAATCACATTGTCTGATTTTTAAAGAATTTATTTGCAAATTATGGTGGAAAATAAGTATTTGGTCACCTACAAACAAGCAAGATTTCTGGCTCTCACAGACCTGTAACTTCTTCTTCAAGAGGCTCCTCTGTCCTCCACTCATTACCTGTAGTAATGGCAACTGTTTGAACTTGTTATCAGTATAAAAGACACCTGTCCACAGCCTCAAACACACACTCCAAACTCCACTATGGTGAAGACCAAAGAGTTGTCAAAGGACACCAGAAACAAAATTGTAGACCTGCACCAGGCTGGAAAGACTGAATCTGCAATAGGCAAGCAGCTTGATGTGAAGAAAAGAACTGTGGGAGCAATAATTAGAAAATGGAAGACATACAAGACCATTGATAATCTCCCTCGAGCAGGGGCTCCACGCAAGATCTCACCCCGTGGGGTCAAAATGATCACAAGAACTGTGAGCCAAAATCCCAGAACCACACGGGGGGACCTAGTGAATGACCTGCAGAAAGCTGGGACCAACGTAACAAAGGTTACCGTCTACCGTCAGTAACACACTACGCCGCCAGGGACTCAGATCCTGCAGTGCCTGATGTGTCCCTCTGCTTAAGCCAGTACATATCCGGGCCCGTCTGAAGTTTGCTAGAGAGCATTTGGATGTTCCAGAAGAGTATTGGGAGAATGTCATATGGTCAGATGAAACCAAAGTAAAACTGTTTGGTAGAAACACAACTCGTCGTGTTTGGAGGAGAGTGAATGCTGAGTTGCATCCAAAGAACACATACCTACTGTGAAACGTTGGAGTTGCAACATCATGCTTTGGGGCTGTTTCTCTGCAAAGGGACCAGGACGACTGAGCCGTGTACATGAAAGAATGAATGGGGCCATGTATCGTGAGATTTTGAGTGCAAACCTCCTTCCATCAGCAAGGGCATTGAAGATGAAACGTAGCTGGGTCGTTCAGCATGGCAATGATCCCAAGCACACCGCCAGGCCAACGAAGGAGTGGCTTCGTAAGAAGCATTTTAAGGTCTTGGAGTGGCCTAGCCAGTCTCCAGATCTCAACCACAAAGAAAACCTTTGGAGGGAGTTGAAAGTCCGTGTTGCCCAGCGACAGCCCCAAAACATCACTGCTCTAGAGGAGATCTGCATGGAGGAATGGGCCAACATACCAGCAACAGTGTGTGCCAACCTTGTGAAGACTTACAGAAAACGTTTGACCTCTGTCATTGCCAACAAAGGATATACAACAAAGTATTGAGATGAACTTTTGTTATTGACCAAATACTTATTTTCCACCGTAATTTGCAAATAAATTCTTTAAAAATCAGACAATGTGATTTTCTGAATTTGTTTTCTCATTCTGTCTCTCATAGTTGAGGTCTACCTATGATGTCAATTACAGGCCTCTCTCATCTTTTTAAGTGGGAGAACTTGCACAATTGGTGGCTGACTAAATACTTTCCCCCCCCACTGTATATAGGGCAAAAATGCCTAAAAAATGCAACAAAAAACACTGCACAAATGTTTTTAGGGCCAATAAAAAGAGATAATGAAAATTATAATGCTGAATTAACCTCTTCCCACATATGGATGTAACTGTACATCCAGATAGCATGTAATTTACTGCAACTGGCATACAGTTATACCTGAACTGTTAACCTGGGCTGTGACACTTTAAAATCTCACATGTTTTGGATGCACACAAGCTGTGCTATCTTATTGACTGTCTTCTCAAAATTACAAGCTGTTAGTTTATCGTGCACGGAAGGACCACACTGACACTTTGCAGTATCACAGCAGACTCGTTTATTACAGCACAGCAAGTTAAGTAGTTTTTATATTATCATAGAGGACTTTTCTCTACTGAGGCTAATGCCATTGTTTATTTGGCTAAAGTACAAAAAGAAGAAAAAGATAACACTTGACATCTGCAAACTTTGGTATGTAAACTATGTAAACATCTGGGTACCAGTGTCATATTGTAATGGCTTCACATTAACCCCTTCCCGACCAGCCCTGTACTAAGCTGCTGCATAGGCTTTCCTATGGAGCCCTTGCCTGTAATAGGGCTCCATAGGAAAGCAGTAAAATCATCATAGGCTCCAATGCAAGTGCATTGGAGTCTATGATATAAGCAATCAAATGAATGCTAGTTATAGTTCCCTATGGGAACTATAAAAAAGTGTAAAAAAAAAATTAAATAAATAAAGTTTTTTTAAAAAATAAATAAATAAACAAAGTAAAAGTTCAAATCACCCCCCTTTCCCGAAAATGAAAATAAAAGTATTAAAAAATCTAAACACATTATGGGTATCACCGTGTGTGAAAACGCCCATATTATAAAAATATAAAAAACTATTTCCCATACAGAAAACAGAGAAACTGAAAAAAGCGTCAAAATGGCCGATTCGCCATTTTTGTGTTTTTTTTTTACTTAAATAAAAAGCGATTAAAAAGTCATACACACCCGAGAATGGTATCAATAAAAAGTTCAGATCACCCCGCAAAAAATGAGCCCCCATACAGCTCCGTACACATGAATACCAAAAAGTTATAGGGGTCAAGAAATGGAAAAAAAAAAAAGTCCAACTTTATAATTTTTTTTTATCACTATCAAAACGCAAGAAAAACCATACATATTAGGTATCACCGGATTCGTACTGACTAGTAGAATGAAAGTAACTGGTCGGTTTTAATGCACATCGAATGCCGTAAATAAAAAAACCCGTAAAACTGTCGCGGAATTGCGGTATTTTTTGCTATTTCACCCGATTTGAAATTTTTTTCCCGCTTCCCACTATACTATATGCAATATTAAATGGTGGCGTTGGAAAGTACAACTTGTCCCGCAAAAAACAAGCCCTCATACAGCTGTGTGAACAGAAAAATAAAACAGTTATGGCTGTATCAAGGCAGGGAGTGCAAAACGAAAACGCAAAACCGAAAAAACCTCCGGGGTAGAAAGGGTTAATATGACATCCTCAACAAATTCACAGGAGAAGCCGGCTGCTGACCAATCAGAGTGGCCCCTTCCTGTCTAACCAGTTAGAGGGTAGTTGCCCTATTTTTTCTCGTTTTTGACTCTGATCTCCAGAGCAGAACTTGAAATCAGGTATGCCCCCTGCATGCCTCTGATGCCCCCTGTGCCCCTGATACCCCAATTGTGCCCCAGATGCCCCCCACAACCCTCTGTTTGTCCCCCCCCTCTGTGCACCTGTATTGTATGTGGATGGGAGTAGCCCAGAAGTGGAGCCGCTGCCATCAGCAGTATGTGTCAGCTGTAACATACAGCAAACATTCTGCTGCAATGGCTGAGAATGGTGCTGGCACCGATCCCTGCCGTTTAACCCCTTACATGTCGCGGTGGGTAGTGACCACTGATGTAACATGTTAACAGAGGGACAGAATTAAATTTTTTACCCATCTCACCTCCCAAAATGCCCAAAAAGCGATCAAAAAGACATATGTACCCCAAAATTATACCAATAAAAAATACAGTCTGTCCTGCAAAAAACAAGCCCTCACACAGTTACGTTGGTGAAAAATGTTATGAATGTTAGAATATGGCAATGCAAAATATAATTTGTTTTTAATACAAAAGTAATTATATGCTGAAAAAATTGGAAAACATAAAAAAACTACATAAATTTGGTATCTACATAACCATATCAATCCACAGAATAAAATTATCATATCATATATACCGCATATAAAAAACACTGACAGAATTACAATTTTTCCCGACCTCACCTTCAAAAAAATGGTATAAAATGTGATCAAAAAGTCATTTGTACCCCAAAATGGTACAAAAAACAAACTACAGCTTGTCCAAGAACAAGCAAGCCCTCACATAGCTCAGTCAACAAAAAAATAAAAATGTTTTGCCCCTAAAAACAATTTCAGCAAATCCAATGTTAGAAGATCCTAATGCCATTCTTTCCCTTCTGAAGACTACCGTGCACCCAAACAGCAGGTTATGACCACATATAGGGTATTGCAGTATTCAGGAAAAAATGCATAACAAATTGTGGGTTGCTTTTTCTACTGTTTTGGTGGCTAAAGCAAGATTTTATTGGAAATAAAATGTAATTGTTCCTTTCTTCAGCCAAGTGTTTCTAAATTCGATGAAATGCTTGTGAGGTCAAAGCATTCACTTCACACCTCGATCAATTCCTTGAGGAGTGTAGTTTCCAAAATGGAGTCACTTTTTGGGAGTCTCCGTTCTAGGATACCTCAGGGACTCTTCAAATGTGACATGGCACCCAAAAACCATTACAGCAAAATTTGCCCTCTAAAAAACAATATTGTGCTCCTTTCCTTTTGAGTCCTGCTGTGTACCCATGAAGAGATTTGGGGTGCTTGTGTAAACTGCAGAATCAGGGTAATACATATTGAGGTTTGTTTTGCTGTTAAAAATGGATTAAAATTGAAAATCTGCACAAAAAAATATGAAATTTTTAAATTTCAACTACATTTTGCTTTAATTCCTGTGGAACACCTAAAGAGTGAACAAAGTTCGTAAAATCAGTTTTGAATAAATTTAGGCATTTTGTTTCTAAAATTGGATCATTTTTGGGTGATTTCTATTATGTAAGACCCTTAGTAACCTCAGAACTGAATTGGTCCTTAAAAAAAGGTTTTGAAATTTTCAAAAATTGCTTCCAAAATTCTAAGCCTTCTAACACCCTAAAAAAAATTTACAAAATGATGCCAACATAAAGTAGACACATGGGGAATGTTAATTAATAACTATTTTGCGAGGAATTACTATTTGTCTTAAAAACAGAGAAATTCAAATTTAGAAAATTGCTAATTTTTCCAAATTTTCTGTAAATTTTAGATTTTTTTATACATAGGGGAAAACATATCAACTCAAATTTACCATTAACATGAAGTATGATATGTCATGAGAAAACAATCTTAGAATCACGTGAATAAGTAAAACTGTTCCAAAGTTATTACCAGTTAAAGTGACACATCAGATCTGAAAAATGGTGCTTCGGCATTTGGTCTAAACTAGCTTTTGCTGGAAGGGGTTAGATATCAAACAACTAGGAGAAAAACAAATGAACAACTCTGATAAAATTCTGAGAAAATTCACAGTGTAGACAGCATGTGTGACCGGTACCCCAATACTTAGTAATTGCTGTTGGTGCACTAATATGTCTGTTGTAGGCCTGACTAAAACAAGAGCCTCTTGAAAGGCTGCAGTTTGCTAATGGCTTGTATTACTGTAGGAATTGCAAGGGTAATGAAATGGGTTTTCTGCATATGCATCATGGTAATTAGGAGCTCCATCATGTTCTGTGGGGCAATAGAGGAATAAATACAAATACAAAGAAGCAAAAATGGCATGACAGTTGCAGATAAAGTAAAAAGCAGTGTCAACCTGTCATCTACTAAAACAGAAATGTCAGGAGAGGTGACAGGTCATCTTTAAGAGCGTCTTATAACATCAACATATTTCTGTTCATCTAAGAATGTTGACCTACCCATGGCCTGCAATACATAATGGTGCACGGGTGCAAAAAGTCTTTAAAGGCTATGTACACCTTTGGAGGCATTTTTTTTATGATTGCATGTTACTAATTTTTGGCTAAAAATCATTTTGTCAATTGGTCTTTAATAAAAATATTGAGCTGTTCTGTCAGAAATGATTAACTGTTTTTCTAGCTGTGTGACTGATACTTTCACTTTGTGCCAGTCATCTAATAAACCTTATCTCTAAACTACTGAGACTACTGAGACTACATAAACACTTATTTAAGTCACATTCTTATCAATAATATAAGAACTGAGCTGTAATGAGTGTTTATAATGTCAGAGATAAGGAGTCTGTCTGCTCCTGACGGAAAGACAGAAAATCCAAAGAGTGCTACTAGAGCATGTCAGCTCTGTACAGAAAACAGGACACCATATTTTTAATAAAGACCAATTTAAAAAAGTATTTTTAGCTCAAAATGAGTACATTGCAATAATAATGAAATAAATGCCCCCAAAGTTGTACATAAGTAGATGCAGACCAAAGATGTACCAGATATAGTATAATGTATTTTGGTATCTGCAATTTAGTCTTTTTTCAACATTTTCTTTACGTTAAACTTTCTTGGATCTCACGTTTAGGCCTCATGCACACGATCGTATCAGATCGTATGAGGCCTGATGCATACTGTACCACATAAAAGGTTAGTATATAAAATGAGAATGCTTGGCCTGGGAGAAAATGTCTGTATGTGGGTAAGTAACTGGCTCAGTGATAGAAAACAGAGGGCAGTTATTAACAGTACATACTCAGATTGGGACACTGTCACTAGTGGGGTACCACAGGGGTCAGTATTGGGCCCTATTCTCTTCAATATATTTATTAATGATCTTGTAGAAAGCTTACACAGTAAAATAACATTTTCTGCAGACGACACTAATCTATGTAAAGTAATTAACACAGAAGAGGACAGTACACTGCTACAGATGGATCTGTATAGACTGGAGGCTTGGGCAGAGAAGTGGCAGATGAGGTTTAACACTGACAAATGTAAGGTTATGCACATAGGAAGAAATAATGCACATACTAAATGGTAAAACACTGGGTAACACTGACATGGAAAAGGATAGGAGTTTTAGTGAACAGCAAACTAATCTGCAGAAACCAGTGTCAGACAGCTGCTGCCAAGGCCAATAAGATAATGGGTTGCATCAAAAGGGGCATAGATGCCTGTGATGAGAACATAGTCCTGCCACTTTACAAATCACTAGTCAGACCACACATGGAGAACTGTGTACAGTTCTGAGCTCCTGTGAACAAGGCAGACATAGCAGAGCTGGAGAGGGTTCAGAGGAGGGCAACTAAAGTAATAACTGGAGTGGGTGGACTACAGGACCCAGAAAGATTATCAAAATTAGGGTTATTCACTTTAGAAAAAAGACGACTGAGGGGAGATCTAATAACCATGTATAAATATATCAGGGGTCAGTACAGAGAAATCTCTGCCATGATCTATTTATCCCCAGGACTGTGACGAGGGGACATCCTCTGCGTCTGGAAGAAAGAAGGTTTGTACACAAACATAGAAGAGGATTCTTGACAGTAAGAGCAGTGAGACTATGGAACTCTCTGCCTGAGGAGGTGGTGATGGTAAGTTCACTAAAAGAGTTCAAGAGGGGCCTGGATGTATTCCTGGAGGGTAATAATATTATAGGTTATAGTTACTAGAGATGGGTCATTGATCCAGGGACGTATTCTGATTGCCTGATTGGAGTCGGGTTTTTTGCCTTCCTCCGGATCAACTTATAGTATAACAGGCCAAACTGGATGGACAGTCTTTTTTCGGCCTTATAAACTATGTTACTATGTAAATGCATTCTGCAAATCATGGGTCTGCAAAATGCAAATGTGGTCCGTGTGCCAGCCACATTTTATTTGTGGACCCATTTTTTTCAATGGGTCCATGGTCTGCATTTTGTGGAAATACGAATGAGGAAAGCACATGGATTGTCCATGGGCTTTCTGCATCCATATTGTTCATTCCGCAAAGAGAGAACCTACATTGTCCACAAAATGCAAAAGATGCAGATGCAACACAGACAAAATCCGTTTTTTGCAAAAAAAGCAGATGCAGCACAAACAGCATCCGATTTGTGCGGATCTGTGATTTGCAGACCACAAAACGGATACGGTCATGTGCATGAGCCTTAGACTTCAAGCACAAGGCAGTTATGTTCCCATAACATGTGTGGCAGTGCACAAGGGCCACACATCTCCCTAATGTTACTGCCATACAGACTCATCAGATAATGTATGCATGGAGATATCATCCAATAGAAACAATGTTTCAAAAGGAAAATATAGTAAAACACACAGAATCTAATGAAGAACTATTGTTTTATTGGGTTTTTCTTCACTTTTTATTATATATATATATATATATATATATATATATATATATATATATAACATTTCTAGTAGTTTTGTCATTTTGTCAGTAGTTTTGTCAGCGGGACCTTTGACAGGGGCTATACTTACCTGCTCAATGTTGCTCGGTTCTAGCTCCGTGGCTCTCAGGCTGCAGTTCTGACTGGTACCTCTGAACTGAAGCTGAGTTTGGTTTCAAGTTTTAAAGTGGTTTTCCACTTTAAAAATCAATTCAAGTTCAATCAAAGTTATTAAACAAAGTCACGTACGACTTTGTGAATAACTAACTTCGGCTCATCGGAGCCCATACATTCGAATACTGTATAGAGACAAATCTCGGCACAGCATTATTCCGAAGTTCCGAACAAAGTGACTTCGGATGTAACATACAAAGCTCGCTTCACTCATCTCTAGTTTTCACGTGTTCAATTTGAATCTACAATGTAGAAAATAAAAAATACAACAAACATTTGAATGGGACTGTATTTCTTTCACCTTCATTGTTCCTATCTTCCTTCTGGGCTATGGTCACATGACCACATCCATTCAGTTCTTCCTTATTTCCTATGATGTCAAAGCACCAACAGGGGCAGTGATAGGGGAGTGTCTATGTAACTGGCGGGGTGGGAGGTGCTATAAACTAGCTGGGTGTTGTTAGGGGCAGTGATAGGGGAGTGTCTATGCAACTAGCAGGGTGGGAGGAGCTATATACTAGCTGGGTTGTCAGGGGCAGTGATAGGAGAGTGTCTATGTAACTAGAGGGGTGGGAGGAGCTATAAACTAGCTGGGTGTTAGGAGCAGTGATAGGAGAGTGTCTATGTAACTAAAAGTGCGGGAGAAGCTATAATCTAGCTGGGTGTTGTTAGGGGCAGTGATAGGGAGTGTTTATGTAACTACTGGGGTGGGAGGAGCTATAAACTAGTTGGGTGTTGTTAGGGGCAGTGATAGGGGAGTGTCTATGTAACTAAAAGTGTGGGAGGAGCTATAAACTAGCTGGGTGTTAGGGGCAGTGATAGGGAGTGTCTATGTAACTAGCGGGGTGGGAGGAGCTATAAACTAGCTGGGTGTTGTTAGGGGCAGTGATAGGCAGTGTCTATGCAACTAGTTGGGTGGGAGGAGCTATAGAGTAGCTGGGTGTTAGGGGTGCAGCGAGCTGGACCGCAGGGGCATGCGTGAGTGTTAGGGGATATGTCACAGTGTCTCATGGTGCCGGTGGTAATACTACTCACGGTTTGGTGACTCCCTGGGCCGGCGTGCAGTTGCGTGGGAGGAAGGACACCCTTTTCTCCGGGGCACCTCTAGTCCACAGGAACACTGCCAGATGGTGAGGCGAGGGGCCCTTGATGGTTTTGGGTATTTTAGGGTGTCTGTCGGCAGAATCCTGGAATGTCGTGAAGCCAGTGTCTTAGGTACAGTAGACACAAAGTTTGTAGTACAAGTGAAGAGAGGAGGCAGCTTTTATAAATAACAAATTGCTTTACTTTAGCCTTGAGATTTTACGCTTTCATAAGTTACAGTTGTTCTGCTTTAAGAACTCCTCTTTGGCTGGTGTTTCGGTACAGTGTGTCGTTAGTTAGGCTCTTTATCTTTAAAATCCTGTTACTCTCAGCCTCTAGTGGGATCTTCTGAAGCTAGCTCTGGCTCTGGACAATAATGTACATACTAAAGTCACTGTTAGGAGACCTTTCTTCAGGGGGCGACCCTGCAGGGCAGGAATTAATACATCTGCACTGGAAGGTTCCAGAAATAAGTAATGGCTGCATTTCCCGGAGGGATCAAAGTGAAGGCCAATAACAACTTGGTTGCTAATTCTGTAGTCAGGTGCCGGAGGCTTTTCTTCACCACATGGGTGCTGTCAAAGTCCATAGGAACTGGAGACGGTTAATTACCTTTGTCAGTCTTGATTCAGTCCAGTTATGCTCAGGGTTCTAGTGGCTTGGTTCGTAAGCGTCAAAATAATATCCTGACGTGGCCAAGGTCAGGGGATATTGACAGCCTTAGGGAAGGGATCTCCACACTTCTTCCTCCTGCATAGTACTTGGTTACTTCTTAACTAACTGAACTGCACTCTTTCTCTCTAACTTCCTCTTGTCCTAACCGCTAACCTGTTACTGGGCCTTATATAGAAGGCAGACTAGCACCACCTAGTGGTGGAACAATAGTATTTCAATACCCAGCCATAGAGGTTCTTATAGCATTTTACATTACAATACACAGTGGACTGGAATGACATGGCTATTATGAACACAGAAATATAGACAGTTTGCTGTGTCCCTTTTGCACACATTATATGTGGGACACTACAGGGACAGAGATAGGTGAGTGTCTTATGTAACTAGCGGGGTGAGAGGAGCTATAAACTAGCTGGGTGTTGTTAGGGGCAGAGATAGGGGAGTGTCTTTTGTAACTAGTTGGGTGGGAGGAGCAATAATCTAGCAGGTTGTTTGGGGTGGTGCTGGCACTGTGGCTGAGAAAGTGCATTATGGGTATGGTTGATGCAGCAACCAAAAGTGCTTCATACAGGATGTAACACACTAGACTGCTTTATGTGCCTGGTAAAAAAAAAAGGCTCAGTCGAGCCCAATATGAAAAAATAGCTTGTGTGTGATGTACATGAGGTAAGCAACTACATGAGCATATGTGTTAAAAACCATAGTAATCCTGGAAAAACCCTTAGTACAACCAGGAAAAATACCATCTCAACCAGCATAGATTCAAGTTTTGACTCCGACCCCTTCCATGTCCTGGACCACCATACAATCAATCTAAAGGAAATTGCTTTCCCCACAAGCTCCATTTCTATTAGAACAGTCATTATGCTTTCTATGCAATACCATAGCTAATAATGACATAGTTACAATAAAAGACAATAAGCACAAAACTACTCTAAAACATATCACACAATATCATGCTTTCCTGTCTTTTAGAAGACCAACTGTTGAGAAAGAAAATTCTGAGGCGGGGCCGTGGTGAGGACTCAAGACCGCTCCCTGGCCAACAAGTGACTGTCTACCTTATGGGAATTTTGGAAGATGGAAGTCTGGTGGAGAAAGATCCAAAACTGTCCTTTGTTCTGGATGAAGGTGACGTTATACAGGTAAAGGTATCTGAAATTTACCAAACTCTGTTTATAACAGGGCCATGACAGCTAAGCCATATACAAACAGATACTGACAAATCCTGAAACACTCCATTTACCCAGAATATGGTCTGTCAGGTTTCTGACAAGTTTGCTTTTCTTGCTGTCCAAAATGTCTGAAACCCGTTAAGACTGACCAGTGTGAACAGAACCTACGTGACCTTGATTATTTACAGGCATCGATATGTCAAGAATGATCAAGGTCTATAAACTAACATAATTTAAAGGGGTAGCCTAGGATTTTTTGGGGTGTCTAGTTCACTGAAGGCAGCTCCACTGTAGTTATAGGGTTGCTTCAGGACAACTTATTTGGTCAGTTATTTCCATCAGTGATTGTGAGTAGAGATGAGCGAGCATACTCGTCCAAGCTTGGAGCTCGTTCGAGTATTAGGGTACTCGTAAGTGCTCGCTGCTCGGACGAGTATCTCGCCATACTCGAGGAAATGGCAACTTCCGCATCGTGCTTTTTTGGCGCCTATAAGCACAGCCAATCACAAGCCAGGAGACTCTATGGTACACCCAGCATCACGTGGGGCCCTTACATGTCGATAGCAGGGGTTGGCTGGCCTGATCAGGTGACCCTGGAATATACTAGTGACTGGCCGCGGTGCTCGGCTCAGATGCCGTCTGGATGTCGTTAGGGATAGAGCTGCTGCCTTTCAGGGACAGTGTTAGGGCCTGCATTTAGTTCTCTGTTAGGCAGGAATCACCCACAAAGAACCCAAACAGCCCTTCTAAGGGCTAGAAGAAATTTTTTTTTTGTCTCCTGGCTTGGCTGGCTGGCTGGCACTAGTAGTGCAGCTATCGCCATATATAACCCTGTTTTTTTTTTTATTGTTCTATCTCAGTGATACAAATCCATTGCACACAGCAGTGTGGAACCATTCTGTGTGTCACAGTTCAGCACACTCACTCCAATCCATATATACTGTCCAGGTGACACTTTCTGTACGTCACAGAATACAACCAAGTCATTTGCTACCAATAACGTATACAGCTTGATCCAAAAAACTCTCTGTGCGACATTTGTCTGGGTCGCAGTCTAAATAGCCACCGTTAACAGGGTGTGAGTTAGGTCTCCGATAGTTCCTGCACGTCACGTTCCCAAAAAAACAAAATATAAAAAAAAAAATTAGTTTTTTTGTTGTTTTAGCTCAGTGATACAAATCCATTTTACTCAGCTGCGTGTAACCTTTCTGTGTGTCACAGTTCAGCACACTCGCTCCAATCCGTATATACTGTCCAGGTGACACTTTCTGTACGTCACAGAATACAACCAAGTCATTTGCTACCAATAACGTCTACAGCTTGATCCAAAAAACTCTCTGTGCGACATTTGTCTGGGTCTCAGTCTAAATAGCCACCGTTAACAGGGTGTGAGTTAGGTCTCCGATAGTTCCTGCACGTCACGTTCCCAAAAAAACAAAATATAAAAAAAAATTAGTTTTTTTGTTGTTTTAGCTCAGTGATACAAATCCATTTT